>SJYA01000068.1:215165-279583 GCA_006410615.1 Neotragus moschatus | reverse complement strand
AAATAGATGGGGAAACAGTGGAAACAGTGTCAGACTTTATTTTTCTGGGCTCCAAAATCACTGCAGATGGTGATTGCAGCCATGAAATTAAAAGATGCTTACTCCTTGGAAGAAAAGTTATGACCATCCTAGACAGCATATTCAAAAGCGGAGACATTACTTTGTCAACAAAGGTCCGTCTAGTCAAGGCTATGATTTTTCCAGTAGTCATGTATGGATGCGAGAGTTGGACTGTGAAGAAGGCTGAGTGCCAAAGAATCGATGCTTTTGAACTGTGGCGTTGGAGAAGACTCTTGAGAGTCCCTTGGACTGCAAGGAGATCCAACCTGTCCATTCTGAAGAGGATCGACCCTGGGATTTCTTTGGAAGGAGTGATGCTAAAGTTGAAACTCCAGTACTTTGGCCACCTCATGTGAAGAGTTGACTCATTGGAAAAGACTCTGATGCTAGGAGGGATTGGGGGCAGGAGGAGAAGGGGACGACCGAGGATGAGATGGCTGGATGGCATCACTGACTCAATGGGTGTGAGTCTGAGTGAACTCCGGGAGTTGGTGATGGACAAGGAGGCCTGGCGTGCTGCGATTCATGGGGTCGCAAAAAGTCGGACACGACTGAGCGACTGAACTGAACTGAACTGAACCTGATGCTTTCTTTAAAACAAAATCACAACCAACTCTGTCCTGGAGTAGACATGTTTCATTGTATCATGTGACGTAGGAGGTGGTATTTCTTTTATGTATTTGCATGCTCCCTCTCTCTCTTGCCATGAGGAGGGTTCCTTGGCATTTTGAGACAGTTATCCTTGCCCCATTTCTAACCTCGGGATCATTTTGCAGATTTGGTTATTGTCTGCTCCATTGATTGTGCTATTCCCCTACTGCAGAACAGAGCAGAACACTAGGGCAGAGAGGATCAAAGCCCCAGCCCAGCACCACAGAACTGAGAGCACTTCAGACACAGCCCCCAAGACCTTGAGATAAACTGGAATGACAATTCTGGACCTGCTCAGTTTCAGAGGCCAACTTCATCCTGCTGCCCCGCCCGTAAGCATCCATGCAAAGCCCCCCTCCCCATCCACCCTTCTCTGGAGGGGAGCTGCAAGGGGCCCAGCCCCTTTGCAGATGCTGAGTCCAGAACTAGTATAGTTCCCCTTTCACCGGTCCACGCAAAGTCAACACAGCAAGCTTTCGAGAGGGATGATGTTGGCTGCTTTCAGACCCCAATCACTGCTGGCTTTCCCTTCTCATCATAAGCCGCTGAAAACGAGTTATTTAAGCCAGCAAAACTCCCACAACAGAGACCAGCTGGAGGCGTGCCAGGCAGGGGCCCTGACATCCGTGTTCCAGGCCCTGGGAAGGATGGCTCCGAGGCCAGCACAGCCACTGAGCAGTGCCCAGCTCCTCCAGCCGCACACAGCTGCTGCCCTAGGGCTCACTCTGCACTCAGCTAAGATAACAGGCTCTTGGAATAATACAGTCAGGGCATCTTTGGACACAGAACCATTGATTCTTAGAATTAAACTCTTAAAAGCAAGAATCAGAGAATGTCACATGGGTAGGTACCCGGAGATCACCTGGTCCTGTCTTCCCTCCGAGGTGACAGGTGTTTCTTCTGGGGGATTTGAGTGAAGTTAGGGGGTGGCCACAGAGCCTCATGATATGGAGACATGCCCAAGGGAGCAACAATAAGGACTGCTGTGGCTCTAGCTTCTGAAATAGTACATGAGGCCAAAAAATGACCCTCCTTCTTGGTTGCTACCTGAGCTACCCCATCTCAGAAGTCTCTGACACTTTTGTACTCTCTAGAGACAATCTGAGGAGGAAGGTTTAAGGAGGAAGAGGAGGATTTGGAAACTCTTTAATATGCCTTTGTCCAAGAAGCTAGTCTTTCAGACCATCCCTGAGAAAAACAAGAGAAAATGCGAAATTCTTACATCTCTCCATTTCAGAACTATGGACTATTTTCGTTGACAATTTTGCCCTTCCCCACCTTTTTTGGCTCTTATATCTAAAAACAAACAAGCAAAAACAGCCTGTTCTGTGAACGATATAGAATGTAAGCTAATTTGGTCCCCTCCATCACAGGCTTTGGCCACAGCCCTTGAGCATCAGAAAATAGCTTGTCACCCACTTGACTCCCCGTCTCATTCTTAAAGGAAAATATTTATATTATGCCACACGGAGAGTTTCCATGGTAGTCACGATGGAAACACAGTTGCCCTGGCAACCACAT
Source organism: Neotragus moschatus (assembly GCA_006410615.1). Classification (NCBI taxonomy): domain Eukaryota; kingdom Metazoa; phylum Chordata; class Mammalia; order Artiodactyla; family Bovidae; genus Neotragus; species Neotragus moschatus. Next base: position 277,351 of record SJYA01000068.1, on the reverse strand, counting down.
GAGTCCTTCTTGAATGATCTGAAATCCCCTTCAAAGACAAATAAGGAAAGTCTGTCAAAAGAGTTGTTTGGCTGGTAGGGGGCTGGGCCTGAAAGATGGCTTTCTCTCCCCTCAAGTTTTTCTTCTGATGCTTTCTCCTTGGTCTCTAGCTCACTTCCTTTTGTACACTCTCGAGGGAACTTTCCCTATTTCTTGCTCTTCCAGGGCTGCCTTGTCCTTTTCCTGATTCACTGTGGAGATCCTTCCCAGAGCTCCACAAAGGGTTAAGGACTGGCATGCAAAGCCACGCCAAAGATAACAGGAGGCAGAATCAACACACAGATTGTCCTTTTTATAGAGTTTGCTGCCTGCCCTCTGGGGACTGGGGGCACGTTCTTCTCTGTCAGCCCAAAGCAGCTCTGATGGAGAGTTTTACAGGGAAAACAGATCAGGCATCCCTGAGGCCCCACTTCCGGTCATCACATGTTGGCAAGTCACCTCTCTGGGTCTTGTCTGTGAAATAAAGGAGTTGCATGGAGCATCTTTTGGCTCCTACATTCTAGGAATTTTTATGACTCAAGAATGTACCATCCTCCAGCTCCCAAAGGCACCAGAGATCCCTCTTGGCGAGCCTGCTGGGAACTCAGACAGGAGGTTGGGACAGAGAAAGTGCTGCAGGGGAAGCAGCATGCCCACATTGCACATGTCAGTGCCATTTAAACCAGAAAATGCAATGTGCACACATATGGAAGCATCATCATCATTATTGACCTCAGTATTAATTAGCACCTGCGTGCACACTCAGTTGCTAAGTCATGTCTGACTCTTTGCAACCCCATGGACTGTAGCCCACCAGGCTCCTCTGTCTGTGGGATTTCCCAGGCAAGAATGCTGGAGTGGGTTGCCAGTGCCTTCTTCAGGGGATCTTCCCGACCCAGGGATCAAAACCACCTCTTCTGTGTCTCCAGCAGTGGCAGGCAGATTCTTCACCACTGAGCTACCTGAGAAGCCCAGAAAGCACTAAACTCTAGACCCCCAATCTCAGGGCCACTCTAACTCAATATCTTTTTCCTAGCAGGTGCGTCATCAAGCCAGATAAATAGTTAAATGAGCCCTCTGCTGGAGGCAATCTCTTTAGCACAATTCATGCCTATCTGCGGAGCTTTCTTTGCCTCTTTGCTTATTGAAAAGCAGCTTGAGAAGCTAGAAATGCTGACTTGTTTTCTTTCATTCTTCCTGCTGCTCCCAGCTGATGGGAAGAAAGCTTTTTCAAGAGAGAAAGAAAGCAGTTGAAATCATATTTATCATTCCACTAGTAGGCAAGGACACCGCTCTCCCAGTTTGGTATGGAGGCTAGGAGAAATGCAAGGAAGAAGAAAAAAGAGAAAAGGGGGAAGTAAATGCCTTCATATGGTTGTTGTTGTTCAGGTGCTCAGTCATGTCTGACTGTTTTGCAACCCCATGGACTGTAGCCCACAAGGCTCCCCTGTCCCTGGGATTTTCCAGACAAGAATACTGGAGTGGGTTGCATTTCCTTCTTTAGGGGATCTTCTTAACCCAGGGATCAAACCCATGGCTGCTGCATTGCAAGTGGATTCTGTATCACTGAGCCACTGCTGCTGCTGCTGCTGCTGCTAAAGTTGCTTCAGTCGTGTCTGACTCTGTGCGACCCCAGAGATGGCAGCCCACCAGGCTCCCCTGTCCCTGGGATTCTCCAGGCAAGAACACTGGAGTGGGTTGCCATTTCCTTCTCCAATGCATGAAAGTGAAAAGTGAAAGTGAAGTCGCTTAGTCATGTCTGATTCTTAGCGGCCCCATGGACTGCAGCCCACCAGGCTCCTCCGTCCATGGGATTTTCCAGGCAAGAGTACTGGAGTGGGGTGCCATTGCCTTCTCCGCACTGAGCCACTAGGGAAGCCCAAATACCATCATGAAGGAAACTGAAATACCTCTTCCCCAAAGCCTTTCTTGGAGAGCAGAAAGTCCACAAAGCCCGCTCAGACTCATTTTGGCTTCAGACTTAACTGAGAGGCAAGAGGTGCAGGAGTGAGAGGGTGGGCTTTAGGGGGAGTCATTCAGAGCCAGATGCAGTAAACCACCCTTCAGACCATAACCTTTCTACGTCTTGGTTTTTTCATCTCTAAAATAAGAGAAATAATGTCTACCTCATGGGTCTATATGATGGTTAGTTTTTTTGTATCAATCTGGCTAGATTCTAGGGCCCATTTATCCAATGAAGCATTCAGGGGTCTCTATGAAAGCTATGCATAGATGTGGTTAACATCTATAATCATTTGACATTAGGAGAAAGGGACGACGGAGGATGAGAAAGTCAGATGGCATCACCAACTCAATGGACATGAGTTTGAGCAAACTCTGGGAGATGGTAAAGGACAGGGAAGCCTGGTGTGCTGCAATCCATGGGGTGGCAAAGAGTCAGACACAACTGAGAGACTGAACAACAAAAGTCAAAGAGATTGCTCTCAATAATGTGCGTAGGCCTCATCCAATCAACTGAAGGCCTTAACAACAAAACCTGAGGTTTCCTGGAGAAGAAATTCTGCCTCAAAGCTGCAACACTAACTCCTGCCTGAGTTCCCAGTCTGCCCTGTGGATTTCAGGTTCAAGATGGCAACATTAGCTCCTGCCTCGGCTTCCAGTCTGCTGGCCTACCCAAGGATCTGGGAATTTCCAGTCCCCACAATTATATGAGCCAATTCTTTAAAATAAATCTATCTCTGTGTGTGTGTCTAGTCACACACATATATATACTGACTTAATATGAATATATATTATATGTAATATGACTACATATGTACTTATAGAATATAAATATACCGGCATACCTTGTTTTATAGCACTTTGCTTTATTGGGCCTCACAGATAGTGTGTTTTTCACAAATTGAAGGTTTGTGGAAACCTGTGTCAAGCAAGTCTACTGATGCCGTTTTTCCAACAACATTTGCTCACTTCATATCTCTGTGGCGCATTCTGGTAATGCTGGTGATATTTCAAACTTTTTTCAATATTATTTGTGATGATGATCAGTGATCTTTCAAGTTACTGCTGAAAAAAGATTACAGCTTGCTGGAGGCTAGATCATGGTTAGCATTTCTTAGCAACAAAGTATTTTAAAATTAAAGTAGGCACATTATTTTAGACATAATGCTATTACACACTTGCTAGACGACAGTTCAGTTCAGTTTAGTAGCTCAGTTGTGTCCAACTCTTTGTGACCCCATGAACCACAGCACGTCAGGTCTCCCTGTCCATCACCAACTCCCGGAGTCTACCCAAACCCACGTCCATCAAGTCAGTGATGCCATCCAACCATCTCATCCTCTGTTGTCCCCTTCTCCTCCTGCCCTCAATCTTTCCCAGCATCAGGGTCTTTTCTTTCTTTTTTCTTCTTATAAATTTATTTATTTTAATTGGAGGCTAATTGCTTCACAATATTGTATTGGTTTTGCCATACATCAACATGAATCTGCCACGGGTATACACGTGTTCCCCATCCTGAACCCCTCTCTCACCTCCCTCCCCATACCATCCCTCTGGGCCATCCCAGTCCACCAGCCCCAAGCATCCTGTATCCTGCATCGAACCTGGACTGGCGATTCGTTTCATATCTGATGTTATACATTTTTCAATGCCATTCTCCCAAATCATCCCACCCTAGCCCTCTCCTACAGAGTCCAAAAAACTGTTCTGTGTCTCTTTTGCTGTCTCACGTACAGGGTTATCATTACCATCTTTCTAAATTCCACATATATGCATTCGTATACTGTACTGGTGTTTTTCTTTCTGGCTTACTTCACTCTGTATAATCGGCTCCAGTTTCATCCACCGCATTTGAAGGATTCAAATGTATTCTTTTTAAAGGCTGAGTAATACTCCATTGTGTATATGTACCACAGCTTTCTTATCCATTCATCTGCTGATGGACATCTAGGTTGTTTCCATGTCCTGGCTATTATAAACAGTGCTGCNAGTTTTCCAAATTTGCTGGCATATTGAGTGCAGCACTTTCACAGCATTATCTTTTAGGATTTGAAACAGCTCCACTGGAATTCCATCACCTCCACTAGCTTCGTTCATAGTGATGCTTCCTAAGGCCCACTTGACTTCACATTCCAGGATGTCTGGCTCTAGGTGAGTGTACTTTTAATATGCTTAAGGAAACTGAAAAAGCTCACATGACTGAGTCTACTGTGATATTTGCTTTATTGTAGTGGATTGCAACCAAACTTCCACTATCTCCAAGATATGCCTCTGTGTGTGTATATGTGTGTGTGTGTGTGTGTGTACATATATATATGTATTCTGCTTATTGTTCTGTTTTTCTGGAGAATGCTGACAGATACAGGCTGTTTGGAGATTCAAATAGCAGCTGTGGACTAGACGTGTTTGCAGGACCCACCCAACTGTAACTGTGCTGGTTTAGAGCACATCTTGCCCCCCACCCCTTGGTGCCTGCTGACCAAAGCTGATTGCACTAGACAGGAGGAATAAGCCTGTCTATGGTCTAGGCCAACCAGTCATGGTCTGGCCTGATCTGATCCAAAAGAAAGAGCCAAGCCAATTAGTTTTCTTGTTTTAGGAGCCTAAATAGGAACTAAAGAAAGAATTCAGCAGCTGGTAGAGGACAAGCAATTGAAAGAGAGAATAATTGGGAGTCAGAGAAGAAGACTGTCATGGGATGTGACCTCATGATGGTCTGCATTTTTGTGAGTCTGTTACCAATCTTTAAAATTTGGGAGATTTCACATTAAAATCCAGCCAAAAGTAACACAAGGCTGCAGTCTGCTGGAGCTGGGGTGCTGTCTCTTTACACGGGCCTTGTGTTTTTTTCCATCCAGCCCTCACCACACTCCACTTGGCTCTATCTAGCCAGCCTCACATTTATGTTGCCTGCCTGGCACATGTGAGTACTGCTGTTTGTAACCCCTGAATTGGTGGATAGGTTCTTAGAATTACTTCTCAGAAACTAGAGTTGTTTTGAATACAGAGCCTTCAGAATTCTGGAAGCAAAACCCTAATGTGTTTCCTGTGCCCAGATTTCCTTGAGATGCCCCTCAGTCTTCGACATGGAGCCTTATAATAAGTTTTCTTTACTCAGACTAGGGTGAATGGGTCTCCACTCCCTGCACTGGCAAAAGTCCTGTGCACACAAAGGTAACAATGAAAACTCCCCCTTTCTCTGCCCAGGCCTCTCGGAGGCTGCAGTTTGCACAATGGGCTGCTCTCTTAGGAGGACTCCAGAGAACACTGGCTGGTAATGGGGACCTGTAGCCTTGGGGCTCATCTGGGCACCAGTAACTGGGGTTGGGCTTATTTTTGCCAGAAGAGATAAAGGTGGTAAGAGTTGCCACAGGCTGGCTCGTGGGCCAACAGTTTGGTGACTACCAAATGAACTCCCACAAGGTTCCCTGGAGGTTCCCTGGGCCAGGTGTAAGCAAGGCACAGATTGGTCCTCCGGATGCCAGGGGAAACAAAAGGTGGGGTCCATGGAACCTTGGGGGAGCTGACCCAGGCCAGGAAGGAGAATGAACTTTAGCCCTAGCACAGGAGCTGGGATGTGGAGAGCCCAGCTAGACTGTAGAAGGGCACAGCATTGGTGCCTTTGTGGGGCGCTGCTCGCTTAGCCCTGAGAGTCTTCCCATCTCTGCACAGCCACCTCCAACAGCTCTGCTTTGGCAAGAATTTCGAGTCAGAGACATGCTAGCTCCAGGGGATTGCACTTGGCTCTCACTAACTCCCAGGTACCCTGGACATGAGCCACCAACCTCAGTGCACAGTAAGGTTTTTTCCTGCCTTCTAGAGTCAGAGGCTGCAGCTGAGACTCATTGGGGTCTACCTGTAGCCTGGGCCCCGGGGTAAGCACAGGATCCCTATTCTGAGACCTTAGAGCCTTTTGACAGTAGGAAGCTCCTCCATGTCAGGCTTTCAGTCAATAGTGGGAATAACTAGCAGGGTTATCTGAGAAAGGAGAAAAGCAGAGTATTGTCCATTGATATTGTCCATGACTGGATGAATGGTAAACCACTCTCTGAACTCAACTTGGGTCTCTCTCATTTGAAACAGGCTTTTAAAATTAGATTATTTCCTGAATCTAAAATAACAATATTCAAGGTAGTGAATTTGGAGAAGACAGAAAAGAATAAAAAAGAATGTAAATACTAATGTTGCATAGGGTCAAGCATATTTACTGATTCCTCTCGGGGCAGCCTGAGAGCTGAGGAAGTAGCACTGGGGATGTGGTCCAGTCTGAGTTGAAACCCACCATGAGTCTTCCCCCTGTGGAGCCAGCCCAGACTCTGTGGAAACCCCCAGCAGCAGCCATCACGTGCCAGAGGCTGCTCTAAGCTCTGGAACAATAACTCCCATTCCTGAAGGCAATCATTATCTCTCTTAGAAAGCTCCAGAACTGGCTCAGTAGCCAGATAAATCCCTAAATTCCTTTCAACGTTGCCTTAAGTCAAGTGTAACCTTCCAGGAAGCCTTCTCTACCTACCCCAAAGCAGCTGTAATTAATTATTTCCATATAGCCGTGCATAATATATCCCCCAAAACCAATGGCTCTTTTTAACGCAGAATGACCCCAGTGTGTGTCTCCAAGCCAGCCCACCATGCTCAGGTCTGTGTCTAGAAGGCCTCTGCCTTCCTCTCAGCTCACACCTCTGCCTGGTGCGTGTCCCTGCACTCCCTGGTCTGGCTTCAACAGCTTGTTTTCCGTCAGCCAGTTCAGCACATGTTCCTCCAGGGCCATGCGACATGTGATTAAAAACAAGTTCTGAGTTCTGAGACATCACTTTAAATATGTTGCTCATGTAATAGATCTCCCAGGAAGACATCTTTTCTTTCCTACACGTCAACAGCCCCGAGTCAATCTATAACCAAAACATACTCCCACGAATCCTGCTTAAACCTCCAAAGTAATTTGACAATAAACCTCTACTAAGCATCTATCATATTCAAGGTCCTCTATGGGTGCAGGGGACACCAGCCAATTAAGACATGTTCACCATCAGTGAGTGAGTCATGAGACTCCAGAATGTGAATGAGAAAGGAAAAGGCCCACAACCATGGGGAGCAACCTCCCATTATGCTGGGGAGGAAAATGAGGCCCAGCGTGCAGACAAGTCTTATTTCTCTAGTGTCCTGTGATTATTATCAGAGCCAGGCCTAGAGGGAAGTCTTTGAACTCCTGGGCCAGGTCATTGCTATTTCACCACAAAGGGGCAAACTTGAGCTTTCCAAGCAGGTGACATAAAGGAGAGAAGTGGACTGAACACAGACCTCTCTAAAGGCAACCTCTTCTCAACCTCTCCTACCTCATCCAGCCTGCTTATCCGCCAGCCAAGACTCTCCCTCCAAGATAGTAACTGCAGGTGGAGCCACAGGAGTGTGGATAAAGTCAAGTTAGGTCCATTCCTTAGCTCTGCTGGTTTAAAACATTAATCACTGATGTTTGTTTAACTTCACTTATGTGAACCAGACAAAGGGCTCAATTTAATGTGCAAAACAATCGCCTCCGCGGCGTTTAAATGTGGATTCCTGGGCCCTCCCTTGTGATGCTGAACCAGAACCAATGATTCTGGTGTGGCGGATTTCCTCACTGAAACGTAGAGATGAGTAGTGCACGCCATCTCACCTACCTTCAGTAATCAAGGTTGTTTTAAAAATTTCATGTCCTCCTAGTGGCATGTCTAACAGTAAGATATCTACCCAAGTTATTTCCCAGGAACTTGGAGTCAGTTGTCTGGTTCAGTTGAGCTGAAAGTCATTTACGCGTGTCTAGTTCTAGCTGAGCTGGTAAAGACTACCAGCTGGATAGGCTCATCGACCCTCCAACTGGGCACACGTGCGTGTCTGGCTTGGTGATGTTTTGACATCAGAAGGCTGAAAACCACCCTCAGAGGCCTGTAGCCTAGTTATGTCTTTACAGAACTTCAATTCCTGCACCTTTTTCCAATCACCTTTCCCCATGCTCCCATGCCTTACTCTGCCCTGACGCCTTATTCCTAAGCCTATAAATAGCCCTGTCCCTTTGCCTTTGGGGAGATGGAGTTGAGACTTGTCCTCCTGTCTCCTTGCTTGACTGCCTTGAGAAAAAATAATTTTTTTTTTTTTTTTTTTTTTGCTGCAAACCTCATCATCTCAGCATTTGGCTTGCTGTGGGTGGGCAAACGGAACCTGCATCAGTGACATGGGCTGGAGCAAGCTATGAGGAGAGGGAAGAAGTTGGGGAAGCTGGTTATCTGGAGCTGGCTGGCGAGCTAGCTGTATGACTTCACTCCCAAGAGTGTTGTTAAATGAGGAGCTCAGGTGGGATAACCCAGTAGACCCTGCAGCTCTAACATTCCAGGTTGGGTCAAGGGCTGCATCCCTGATGCTCAGGCCCCTTGGCTTGGCCCAGTGGACACGCACAGAGTGACTGAGGGCATCAGCCACACTGAAATCCACCCGCATGAAGTTCCTTGGACAAAGCTCTCCCTGCAGATGAACCTGGAGATGAGTCCCTGGCCCCATTGGAAGATCTTAGGCCTATTGACCATTTCCCAAGGTGTGTGTCCCTCCCAGGGGCCCTGAGAACAGTGCCCGGCCAAGGTCCTCCTGACTCAGACATCTTGTTTTTTCTTTCTTCCACTGATGTGTTTACTTCTGAAGTGGTCATACATGTAGGACGGGATGAGCTCACAGACACAAAACACATGATACTCCAAAGGGAGAGGAAAGTGGGGTCCTGGGGACAGTCAACTATGAGCCAGAGAGCCTGGAGGCACCATGGAGGCAAGACAGGGTCAGACCCGATTTCCAATCCCGACTCTGCTACTTACCCGCTGGGGGTAATCCAAGTGACTCAACTTCTCTGAGCCTCATCTGAGGAAAAACAAGTGGGACTAATCAACTTTGTCTTCAGGGTCTTGGTGAGAATGAAATCTGATTACCCACACGGAGTACCTGACGCTTAACAAGGACTCAGCCATCCAGCCTTCCCTGCCTCTTGCAGCTTTCTCTGGCCCCCACCCTCTGCTGGGGGAGGCTGTTGCTGCCTGTCTTCCCAGCTTTGGAGTCATCAGAATAGAACAGGAGTTGGGGCAGGACGCCTTCTCCCTTTAGTGTTATTGAAAAAGAAATGTTTACCCCAAAAGCAAACTCTGAGGAAACAAAGGGAAATGAACAAAGCAAATATAAATCCATAAAATCAAATGCAGATTACAGCTCCCACAAAAGCCTTGATAACTGCACCACCACCAACCCCCACCACCCCGCCCCAGCTTCCAGGGACAATGGGGCCGGTTGGAAGCTGCAGCTCCTCCCCAGCAGAAAATTGAAGCCCTGTCCCTCCCCTGCGGCTTCCTCTGCCTCCAGGCTGTTTTCTCAGCCCAGGAGGGTGGGAGGTGCCTAAACTGGAGACATAGAATGCACACTCCTCTGTGGCTCCCGGCCCAACCCACACAACCCTTTCCCGCATCCCCATCCCTCTGGCGGCCCCTAAAAGGACAAGAACTACAGCCCGCCCCCGCAGAGCTGCACGAAGCCTGTCACGACTCTGGGCTCAGGGGGACGGCTCCTGAGTGGTGGGCGTAGGACAAACGGCAGGAGGCTGACAGCCCTGCCTTTTCTGCCTCTGGACCAGGCATGCAGTGCGGCGGGCTGTTGGGCAAAGGGAGACTGAGAACAACAGCAGAAGGGATGCAGTCCTGGAATGCATGTTTCACACCTGAACTCAGCCTGGAGGGGTCAGGGTGGGGGTCGCTTAGAGGGCTGGCCTTGTGCAGCAGGCACCTCAAGGGCAGGGCTGGTTGAACCAAGGCTCTGAGGAGTTGGGGCAACTGAGAGGAGCCCCACCCCCAGCTCACTAGGACTGAAGGAGGAGACCCTCAGCTGCCAGTGCTCCCTGGGGGAGTGGCAGGAGTAACCACCAGCACACAAGCTTCCTTTGCTGTGAGAGTTAATTGTGGCTTCCTGGGCCCGGGCCTGAAGGTGAAACTGGGATCTCATCCGGAATCCAGAAAACTGTACAATGAGAGGTTTAGGGAGCGGTGGGTGCTTAGCAGGGAGAAAGAAGCCTGGGGCACCTGGGTTGACATTAGTGAGGGTCCACCTATGGAAGAGGAATTTGCCATATTTAGGGACACCTCAAGGCTTTGCAGATGCCGCTGGTGGTAGAGAACACGCCTGCCAATGCAGGAGACAGAGACGCAGGTTCCATCTCTGGGTGGGGAAGATCCCCTTGAGGAGGGGATGGCAACCCACTGCAGTATTCTTGCCTGGAGAATTCCATGGACAGAGGAGCCTTGTGGGCTATTGTCCATGGAGTTGCAAAGAGTCAGACACAATTGAAGCACATTCACAGGGACACCTCAAGGCAAAACCCAAGGGTAGAAGGTGCAGAGAGAACTTGCCACCACTCGGAGCTATTAACAAGGGAGCATTGAGGCCTTTAGAGGAAGGGTCTGTTTTGAAGTTGGAAGAGACAAGCCCTAAGTGAGAGATGTCAACGGGCATACCAGTTACAAATCCAACAACAGGCTCAGAGAGCCCTCTGTGATACTTTGAGCAGGCTAGATGGTGCACAAGAATGACTGAACATGCATGTGAGCTTCCAGGCCAGACAGACAAACCAGCATTTCCGAGAGTACTTCTGTTAGGGGAAGCACACTGATTGAAACCGCCCACCCTGGCCAGGCACCACAGTAACTATTTGCATGAGTTGTTTTATGACAGGAAATCCTGATAAGGAATATGGAACTAATAAGCCACCACCAACAGGAAGAGTTCGGGAAAGGTCTAAAGGAGACACCGCATGTCCTTCCACTTCCTGGAATCCCTCTCGCTAGCATCCATCCTGGCTGAGCAATGCGTGCACCACCAGGAAAGACTCTGAATTAGAATGATTGGCCAAAGACCACCCGGAAACTAATCCCATCACCATAAAATCCAAGACTGTGAGCCACGCGGCAGAGCAGTTCTCCTGGGTTCCCTTACCCTACTGCTCTCCACCTGGGTGCCCTTTCCCAATAAAATCTCTTACTTTGTCAGCACATGTGTCTCCTCGGACAATTCATTTCTGAGTGTTAGACAAGAGCCCAGTCTAACCCCTTCAGGCCCTGGAAGGGGTCCCTCTTCCAGCAACACTTCCAACCCTCACCTTGAACATCACCAACTTTGGACTCTCAGAGCTGCTCCTGAAGGAGTCCAGCCCTCAGCTCCAAGGTGTCTGCAGTCAATGCCTGATGAACTGAAGCTCTGCCTGTACCCTTCAGGAGCCTGGGGATCATGCTACTGGATCCTAGGAGTGCACATCCCTGTCAACAGGGGCACAAGCAGACTCTGCCAGAAATAAGGGATGGTGTGTCCTTCACCATGGAAAACTTCCCTGAGGGCACATTCTTTTTGCATCAGGCCCCAGTCCAGTGGGTCCAGTTGCCCATCCAACCCAACCTACAGCCTGTCTGAATGCCTATTGTTTATAGCACCCTAGCTATGAGGCCTTATGGTCTGTAAACAGAGGGAATCCCACAGAGGGACCCTCCAAATGGCTATGCCTATCCATTCCCTGTGGATTATCATTGCTTTTCCTCGTCTGTTGGTTGGAGAGATCTCTTTCTATAACCCCAAAACAGGACATCTCCTATCAGGATATATTTTAGGCCAGACATGGGAAAAGAAGCAGTTTCTCTCTTGGAAACACAACAATGAATAGGCAGAATCAAACATTTATTGCATTCAGAGCTATACATCCTCTAATGTGGCCCTCATGGAAATTATTTCAGATGAAATGCTTTCCACAAGCCTTTTGGATCAAGCAACTGTAGAAGGGAATGGTCCTTCCATTTGTTTTGATAAAACAGCTCATTTTGTTTGGACTTTTGGCTGCATCTGGGAGTATCATCTACCTTTCTCCAGGATGGGATGAAACATCTTTCAGTCCCTCCAGGAAGGGAAGATAGGATGGCTGTGTTCTCCGTGCTCACCCTCTGTGCCTTCAAAGAAGGAGGATCCTAATTTTTCCTTCTTTTATTTTTAATTACTAATGATGTGAGCCCTAGTTTTTATGGATGGGGTAGGCATTTGTGGTTTTGTGCATTACCTTGGCTATCCAGAGTTCTTTTCCTAAAAATACCTAGGTTCCTTTTGGGGGGCTCACCTCTCCCCATTGTGGGCAGGTTGGTGTGTGGTGTGTGAGTGTGTTTTCCCCTCCGTATAGCAGCCAAGGAGCTCCAGGAGACTCCCTTCATCAAACTCCTTCTGTCACCTCAATACAGCCAAGGAGGTAGGTCTGTGATCTAAGTCCAACCCATCAGACACTTCTCCCTACTCCCCGGGATTTGAGAAAATTAACGCAAAGACAGGACATGCTGACTGTCAAGTACGAACTGTCCTGGCTCCTATTCTGCTTCCAGGCTGCCTTCAGAATTCCCATCACTTCCATCTGCTCCCTGACAACTTCCCAATACATTTCCTTTTTGCTTAGATCTTGTTTTAGGACTTGGCCAAAATCAAGGATGACTCCCTTCCTTGGCATTATTTTGATCCTGTATAATAAGCAATAGGATGGGAGAATCAAGTCACCAAGAGATTAAAAAGTCAAAGTACTTTCTGCTGTCCCCTTCCTTCTCCCTCTGAGATGTTGTTGCTTAGTGAACAGGCTGAGAGAACAGCTTCGATGGAAACATTCATGTAAGCACTCAGGAGCCAGGTAAAGAGCTTGCCATTCAGCCTCACTGTTCCCACGAGTAACACCTTCACATTGCCTTCAAGGGGCTCAAGGCCGTCTCCTACACAGCCTTCAGGTGAGAGAAGCTCTCCTTCCAGTGCCACTCAACCACTACCTTGGGGTGGCACCTGGTCCCTACTATGAGCCACTGTTCTGCCCTCATTTGGCCTCCCCTAATGAGGATGCCCTGTATCAGGTCAACTGGGAGCTCAGAAAGGGCAAGGACTCCAAGGGTGGTCTAGAAGCTCTTGCACACAGGCTCAGGAGCTGAACTGAGCCCTCTGAAGAAGCAACTGCTGGGCCAGTGAGTGGAGCCCCTGACTCGATTACAATCAACTGCACAAGCACAGGCTGAGGGCCACATGTCTCACTGTGGTCCACAGAGAATCACCTGGAGGTTTTAAATGACTCAGGAGACAATGGAGTGATGCGATCCCAATGAGATCATCCAATATAGAGATTCACTCAACGATGCCTGGGATGTTGGGGCAGCTCTGCACCCTCAACTGAAACACCTCCACACCAGAAGATGGGGGACATAAGAACCTGAGCTGGAGAAGGTGGATGGAAGATGGGTGTGGGCAGCTAGCTTCTTCACATTGAAGAAGAGTTGGAGTTTTTCTAAATTAAAACCAGGTGGGTCAGAGTTCCAGGGCAGCAGACTCAGACTGCTGCTGCTGCTGCTAGGCTGCTAAGACGCTTCAGTCGTGTCTGACTCTGTGTGACCCCATAGACGGCAGCCCACCAGGCTCCCCTGTCCCTGGCATTCTCCAGGAAAGAACACTGGAGTGGGTTGCCATTTCCTTCTCCAATGCATGAAAGTGAAATGTCAAAGTGAAGTCGCTCAGTAGTATCCAACTCTTAGCGACTCCATGGACTGCAGCCTACTAGGCTCCGCCGTCCATGGGATTTTCCAGGCAAGAGTGCTGGAGTGGGGTGCCATTGCTTTCTCCAGACTCAGACTAGAATAGGGAAAATCTTTTAAGCAGAGGAGCACTGCAGCCAAGTGGGCTGCCGGAGGGAAGTTCTCAGGAAAGTGGAGAAGAATGCGGTCTCAGGGACTTCCCTGATGGTCCTGTGCTTCAGACTGCACTTGCATCCCTGGCTGGGAAGCGAAGATCCTGCATATTTCACAGTATGACCAAAAAATAAAAAAGAACAGAGTCAAAGGGGCAGCCCCCTCAGGTTCAGCCCTAGCACAGAGCTGTTATGTGGCCATGGCAACTTTCTTAACCCCTCTGTTCTCATCTGTAAAGTGAAGGAAATAATGGTAGCCACCTCCCAGGGCTATCCTGAGTGATAGTGTTGTGCCCTGAGTCTGAGTTCCCAAAACTGAGAGAACAAAAATGTCCACAGCAATGCAAAAGCAAAAAGGGGTTTATTGCTAGCTCGAGCTAGTGCCCAAACCGCATCCAAAGCAGTGGAGTCGGGTAAGAGCCCCAGGCCTTGAATCTCAGTATTATTTATAAGTTTGGAACAAAGACAAAGAATTGGCAAGGGCGGATTGGTTACAAGAATCTCTAACATCTCCTAATTGGCTAAGTTTTCACGCGCGGGCTTTTCTTAGGGGAGGTCCATTAAGTTCTGATTGGCTCAGATCAGGCTACAGGGACCATGCTGATTGGCCCAATCCTAGCCCTGGTGGAAGATGATTGGCTCAGATCAGCCTACAGGGACCATGCTGATTGGCCAAATCCTAGCCCCGGTGGAAGATGATTGGCTCAGATCCTCCGAGGCAACTATTCAGCTATTTGATAAGATGGAACTTAGGCCTTAAAACCTGCATGGCGAATGTTAGTTCCCAACAATAGGAGGCAATGTTGATAACAGTGTTGAACACTGTCTGACATACACGTGCAAAGAGTTCACTAGGACTGTTATTTCAAGGCTGTGAGACCTCATTGCTGGAAGCAGTGGAACCTGGGCAGGCAGGAGACCACCCCTGCCTTGGGCGGGAGACTGGACTAGACTTTGGTACAAAGAGTGGAGTGTGGGCTTGGGTGACAAATGGCATGAAGTGGGCACTGTGACTTTGGGCAGACCACAAAACCTCCAGGTCTCAGTTTTCACGGCTGTCAGTGAGACTGATGGCTCTCACTCCACAGCATGGTCACAAGGATTAAGTAGCCACATGGACAAATTCTGTCTTACTACTTGTATGATTGTGTATTTTTGAAATTAGTGATAATGAAAAGCATATTTAAAGAATGCTCCTCTATGGATGGTCCCGGCAGACAATGGACGCAAAGCTGATGTGATCCCTTCCCTCCCCCACTCCCAAGTGCCCTGTGGCTCCCCGGCACCAGATCTGGTCTTCAGCCACCTTCTGGCAGGTCTTTTGTCTTTTTACAAAGAGTGCTCTCTTCTCTCAGATGGCTTTGTGTGACTCACACTCCTTTGCAGTGAATGTTCTGCTGGAGGCTCCCATTACAGAGAATGAGCAGAATAAGCACATTGGTCTAAAGAGGGTTTGGTGGGCAGGATGTTTCACACTGAGCTTTACTACCAAAAAGACAGAAGATAGGCCCCTGGATGTGTGACGGCTGGCCTCTCTCTCCCATCCAACTCTGTCCTCTGACCTGTGTCCACAGTATATTCAGTCCCAAAGACCAGGCCTACTCACACATGCTCACCTGCACCTGGCTGGCTGGCACGAGCCAGGAAGCTATGCTGGCAAGGAGAGAAATGATACTTCTTCTTGGAGCTTGTCTTGCACTTAATGTGGGATGCTTTAACTGAACACCTACTCCATTCAGGCACACAGGATTCCTCACTCCCTGCAAACTTAGAATGTATCAGGAGGTGAAGGCAGATCCATGAACACCTCCGAGTCTTTCTGACAGCACCGTGCATGTGCGCTCAGGTGCCCAGTTGTGTCCTTGTGTCCCACTCTTTGCAACCCATGGGCGCAGCCCACCAGGCTCCTGTGTCCATGGCATTCTCCAGGCAAGAATACTGGAGTGGGTTGCCCTTTCCTACTCCAGGGGATCTTTCCAACCCAAGGATCTCCTGCATTGCAAGTGGGTTCTTTACCACTGAACCACTGGGGAATCCCATGACAGCACAGAGAAAGTACTATAAAGTGTAGAGAAGAAAGAGACTTTCCAGTCAGAGGGGCCCAAGAAATCTTTACAGTTGCCAAGAAAAGCTTACTACACCGTGTAGGTACTTTCCTTATCTCATTTAACCAACACAATCTGTGAGGAATGAGATTATTACCACTCCTATTTTATAGATGAAGAAACTGAGGTTCCAAAAGGTGAAATAACATTCCTCAAATTATTCAGCCAGTAAAAGGCAGAACCAGGACAAAATTTCTGAGTCTAAAGCATGTGTTCTTCCAGAAGGCCAGGCTGTCGATCTCTTAGAGAAGGCTGAATTTGACCTGAGCCTGAAAGCAGGTTGATATTTTAGGCAGCGCTGGAGGTAGAGGATAAGGCATTCCTTCTGCTTCCCCGCTTCTAGATGGGCACCAACTGCCTGCTCTGAGACGAAGCTAAGGGTCTTCCCTTTTCTTCCCACAGGTGGCTGATGAAGCAGACTTAGGGAAAGGCCCTCCTCTAGGCCCTGTGATTCAGTCCTAAATAAATAACTACACTGTCCAGATATTAATGGCACTGCCTGCCCACTAGAACCAGCAACCCAGATTGACTTAGCACTCTCTGGGAGTTATTACTGGTTATGCACCATTAATGCCTCATTCAGCTTTAACTAGCTGAGCACACAGCACATCCTTAATGCTGCTGCTGCTGCCGCTAAGTCGCTTCAGTCATGTCCGACTCTGTGCGACCCCATAGACGGAAGCCCACCAGGCTCCCCTATCTCTGGGACTCTCCAGGCAAGAACACTGGAGTGGGTTGCCATTTCCTTCTCCAATGCATGAAAGTGAAAAGTGAAAGGGAAGTCGCTCAGTCGTGTCTGACTCTTTGCGACCCCATGGACTGCAGCCTACCAGGCTCCTCCATCCATGGGATTTTTCCTTAATGCTGCCTCAAGGCAAGTTTGTTCTTGCCTTAGTCATAGAATTGTCACTATCAGAGCTGCAAGATGATGACTGAGTTTACTTGCCTCTTCTGACAGATCCCATACTGGAGTTCAGAGAGGGGAAGCAGCTGAACCAAGGGCTCCAACAAAGGACCACAAGAAGAGACACTGCTTTTCCACACTCCACATCCACTGAGGGGCAGAACCAAGATGTCTTGAGCACATCTTCTGCAGATATTTGTCCCAGGAGTTCTTACAATTCATCCTCACCACAGCCCTGATTAGAGGGCCTTGCACCTCATTTTTAGATGAGAAATTGGATGAGTTGAGGGGCCATGAACCATGCCCATGGTCATATGAGAAGAAGCACAGCCAAGGTGGGGGACGCTGGCTGTCTTCAAAATCCCACCACAGAATGGAAGGAGACAGGTGTTTTCCCCCACCCCTTTTGGGGCTTACCAAGCAGGCTAAGGTTTGGCATGGACCCAGGAGGTACATGCCTCAGTTTCTCCAGCACTGGACCTTTCCACAGAAGGAGATCTGAGCTGCCTGAAGTAACAGCCAGTCCTGGGCAGCCAGAGAGTGACACCCTGGGGCTGTGTGAAGTGTATTTACATCTCTAGCTTTGTTCCTGGATGACTCATGCGGCCCACATAACAAAATTAACCCGCTCCGGCAAACTGCAGTGCTTTCTTTAAACAAATCACAGTCAGCCTGTAAATGGCCCTGGCTTATTCTGGGGACATGGAGCCATCCTGTGGCCACTTCCCTGGACATGCTGGAAGCTGCAGTCAGGACCCCAGGAGTGGGAGGCCTCCCTGAGGCTTTCTCCAAGTCCTGCACTTGCTTTGGGCCAGATCTTCTGCTCCATGCCAGCAATGTTATAGCCCAGTCTCCTCCGAACTGATGTCCTACATACGGGCCAGTGCTCTGGAAGCTCCATGACCACTGCCCTTACACGGCCCCTTTCCCCTGGGTGGCCATGGCACTCACCTCTGATGTTTCAGCTCTAGGCCCTGCTCTGTGAGCTTTCTCTGCCTCCTCCCGTGCCCCCACCCCTGGGTGGCATTGCCCCTCCTCGCTTTGTGGTCTCATCATCTCCACGTACACAGCCACTACTTACATAGTATTTTCAATGCACCAATCACATAGTTCTAGGAAATACACACACACACACACACACACACACACACACACACACATTTTACATATGTGTGTGTATACATATGCTTTAATCACTAAGTCCTGTTGAAATCTTTTGTGATCCCATGGAATGTAGCCTGCCATGCTCCTCTGCCCATGGGATTTTCCAGGCAAGAATACTGGAATGGGCCATTTCCTCCTACAGGGGACCTTCTCGAGCCCCTCCTCTTGACCCAGGGATTGAACCCACATCTCCTGCATTGCAGGTCTTAGACTTCTTATTGTCTCCTCACATGCTGGAAGGGGCCAGGGGGTCCTGGGGGTCTCTTTTATAAGAATACTAATCCCACCACGAGAGCTCCACCTCTTAATACCATTCGACTGAAGTGTTAGTCGCTCAGTCATGCCTGACTCTTTGCAACCCCTCGGACTATAGCCCACCAGGTCCCTTTGTCCGTGGGATGTCTCAGTCAGACACGGCTTTCTCAGCTAGAAGGTCAGATGGCTTCTGGAGGAAGCAGCATGTGTTCGTGACCCGAGAACAAGCAGGAGGTGGCCAGGAAATCAGGGGTTGCAGGCAAGAAAACCACACGTGTGAGCAGAGGTGCTCCTGCATTGATGGGTTTGCCTGCATCCGCATTCTTCACCTGCCTCTCCTTCAGTGTCTGCCCTGCCCGCTCGGCACTAGCCAGACCCGGCTCAGTGCTAGTCTGCTGCTGAACGTTGCTGGAGAAGTTCGCCAGCAGTGGTTCCAACACAAATTACACTCTCATCCCAGCGGGACCCTCGGTCACTCAGCACTTCTTTCCTTGATAATTAGCTGCTTGCCACATTCCTCACTGTGCATACTCCAGACATTCTCTGTCTCCTCTTGCTGAGGGTGACCTGACTTCAGGCTATAATGTGACCTCCCCTCATCTCTTCGGATCTTCACTTCCCAGAAGATTTGTGTTTTCAACCCTCATCTCCCTCAAACAGTCTCAGAAAAAGATATCATCATTTTTCTTGATTAACCATTTATCTTGCGTTGCCTGGGTGGATTGTAGTTCAGGGTAAGCAACTAGACCAGATAAACAAGAGAAAGTTCTTTTTAAATAGAATTCCAGCTTAAAAATGTGAACGGAATGCAGAACTGCAAAAATCATCCTTTGCAATCCTGTTTGGTTCAATGGATGACCCAATCCGATGGTCTGTGGATGGGAACTGTGCCTGGAGTGGTATGCATACCACCACCTGAACCCACTGTTTCGTCTTAGCGAGATCACTAAGTATGGGATAACCAACAAATAATTGGGCCTTTGGATGAGATGAAACAGTAGTGGAGAGTGCCCATTGAAATCACCTGGGGAGCTTTAAAAAGTACCGATGCCTGAGACCCATACCCACCAATTATGATTTAAAAGGTCTCGGGTACCAAAAAAAGAGATTTTTTTGAAGTGCTCCAACAGACTGTAATGTGTAGCCAAGGTTAAGACTCACACCTGGCACACGAACCACAGCCATGGACAGTGCTTGCCCTCACAAAACCTGATCCCATCAAGCCTTTTAAATTAATCTCTATATAAAGAAATTTCTAGAGCAGCAGGAGCAGGAGGGTGTACGCTAGACCTTCTGGCAACTAGAGGCATGGAGTGGGAGGTCAGTGTATCTCAGTTTCCTCCCCAATGACAATGGAATTTTTATAATAACTGAAGGGACTTCTCTGGTGGCTCAAACAGTAAAGAGGCCACCTGCAATGCAGGAAGCATGGGTTTGATCCCTGGGTCGGGCGGATTCCCTGGAGAAGGAAATGGCAAACCACTCCAGTATTCTTGCCTGGAGAATCCCTTGGACAGAGGAGCCTGGTGGGCTACAGTCCAGGGGGTCGCAGAGTTGGACACGACTGAGCGACTGACACACACACACACACAAAGAAATTTCAAGGGATAAAGGGACAAGTGACATGTGAGAACTGACAGCACAAACGCCACAGTGACTTATTCTGCCAAGCGACTGGCTCACGCCATTCTTCAAGAATTCAGTGGCGAAAAGAGGAGGAGGGCGACTGGCTCATGCCATTCTTCAAGAACTCAGTGGCGAAAAGAGGAGGAGGGCTATTTCAGATTAAGAAATATTAAAGGCATGTGAACCTAATGAAGCACCTTGAACAAGCCATTTTTTACACAACTGGGGAGACTTGATTATGGCTTGGACATTAGATACTACTGAAGGGTGTGCAACTATTGGTTCAGTATGTAATTGTGATGATGAAAGAGCAATGCTGAAAAAAAAACATAGGTTTTTAGGGGTAGAAGTGAAATGATAGGTCTGGAATTTGTTTTAAAATGTTTTAGCAACAATAAAAATTGAAGCGAGTGTGACAAAATTTACGAGTGATTAAATCTTGGTAAGAGTATTTGGATGCTCATTATGTTAGTCTAATTTTGTTTATGTTTGAAATTTGTATAATATGTTTTAAAAAAATGTGAGCCCTTTGGCTTTTGCAGCACCAGATATTATTATTATTTGTGTTGTTACATCTGTTCCCTCCTTTCATCCTCCCAACCAGCTGCAGAGGCAGCACTAGCCCCCCTTGAATGAGACCAGGGATTCTGCTGAGCACTGTAATTCCTACCACAAACCAGTAGGGTGGATGCTGTTATCCTTGTTGTAACAGATGAAAAACTGAAGTTCAGAGAGATGGAATTACTTGCTCAAGGTCACATAAATGGTAAGAAGCAATTAGAACTACAAGCCAGATACAAAAGCCCCTGGTCTCTATCACTAAGCTCTCCCTCCCTCTCGCCTTCTCTCTGTCCCTCTCCTTCAGCCTGGAAGGATGCTCCCCTCAGCCCTGCTGTAACTCAGTCCGTTCTTTCTCCTTTTCTTCCCTTTTCCACACTGCTGGGAAGAGTAATCGACACTTACCTGCCTCTATTCTCACTCCATTTCCTCCTTAGTTCCTTATACTCTGATTTCTACTCCCTCGAGGCCACAGAAGCCCTCCAGAATGAAACGTGGTGGCTGTTCTCAGTTGACCACCCTGCAGCATCTGAGTGACTCGCCTGCTCTTTCCTCCCTGAAGCCCATACTCCTGCTGACCTGGCAAAGGCAAGACAGATTCTCTTGATAACTGCCCTCACTCCTCTGGCTCCCTGCCCTCCATTTACAAACTCAGTGCCCACCTTTCCCAATGTTCTAAGCGCTATGATCTTTGTTATCTATCTGCTGCTGCTGCTAAGGGTTCTAGGACCAACATCACAATCACTTGGGGTATATGTTAAAAATGCAGGTCACAGGGCCCAACCCAGACTGCTGAATCAGACTCTCAAAGTCGTGTGTCTTCATTTTAATCAGTTCTCCAAGAGCTCTTCTGTCCCTACTGTAACAATGCTTTCCCAGTGTCACATCCCTTCCAAGGCCTCCGCCTGCGACTTGCAGGNACACACACACACACACAAAGAAATTTCAAGGGATAAAGGGACAAGTGACATGTGAGAACTGACAGCACAAACGCCACAGTGACTTATTCTGCCAAGCGACTGGCTCACGCCATTCTTCAAGAATTCAGTGGCGAAAAGAGGAGGAGGGCGACTGGCTCATGCCATTCTTCAAGAACTCAGTGGCGAAAAGAGGAGGAGGGCTATTTCAGATTAAGAAATATTAAAGGCATGTGAACCTAATGAAGCACCTTGAACAAGCCATTTTTTACACAACTGGGGAGACTTGATTATGGCTTGGACATTAGATACTACTGAAGGGTGTGCAACTATTGGTTCAGTATGTAATTGTGATGATGAAAGAGCAATGCTGAAAAAAAAACATAGGTTTTTAGGGGTAGAAGTGAAATGATAGGTCTGGAATTTGTTTTAAAATGTTTTAGCAACAATAAAAATTGAAGCGAGTGTGACAAAATTTACGAGTGATTAAATCTTGGTAAGAGTATTTGGATGCTCATTATGTTAGTCTAATTTTGTTTATGTTTGAAATTTGTATAATATGTTTTAAAAAAATGTGAGCCCTTTGGCTTTTGCAGCACCAGATATTATTATTATTTGTGTTGTTACATCTGTTCCCTCCTTTCATCCTCCCAACCAGCTGCAGAGGCAGCACTAGCCCCCCTTGAATGAGACCAGGGATTCTGCTGAGCACTGTAATTCCTACCACAAACCAGTAGGGTGGATGCTGTTATCCTTGTTGTAACAGATGAAAAACTGAAGTTCAGAGAGATGGAATTACTTGCTCAAGGTCACATAAATGGTAAGAAGCAATTAGAACTACAAGCCAGATACAAAAGCCCCTGGTCTCTATCACTAAGCTCTCCCTCCCTCTCGCCTTCTCTCTGTCCCTCTCCTTCAGCCTGGAAGGATGCTCCCCTCAGCCCTGCTGTAACTCAGTCCGTTCTTTCTCCTTTTCTTCCCTTTTCCACACTGCTGGGAAGAGTAATCGACACTTACCTGCCTCTATTCTCACTCCATTTCCTCCTTAGTTCCTTATACTCTGATTTCTACTCCCTCGAGGCCACAGAAGCCCTCCAGAATGAAACGTGGTGGCTGTTCTCAGTTGACCACCCTGCAGCATCTGAGTGACTCGCCTGCTCTTTCCTCCCTGAAGCCCATACTCCTGCTGACCTGGCAAAGGCAAGACAGATTCTCTTGATAACTGCCCTCACTCCTCTGGCTCCCTGCCCTCCATTTACAAACTCAGTGCCCACCTTTCCCAATGTTCTAAGCGCTATGATCTTTGTTATCTATCTGCTGCTGCTGCTAAGGGTTCTAGGACCAACATCACAATCACTTGGGGTATATGTTAAAAATGCAGGTCACAGGGCCCAACCCAGACTGCTGAATCAGACTCTCAAAGTCGTGTGTCTTCATTTTAATCAGTTCTCCAAGAGCTCTTCTGTCCCTACTGTAACAATGCTTTCCCAGTGTCACATCCCTTCCAAGGCCTCCGCCTGCGACTTGCAGGATGACGATTCTGAATTCTGCAGATTTATTTCAGCTTTCAGTCTTCTTTCCTACCCATCGCCTGGTCTCGAAATCCATTTTTCATCTTCTCCTTCATCTTCTTCCTCATTTCCCACATGTGATCAATTGCTCCACCTTGTTCATTTTGTTTTGGAACCTTTCCCTGCATTCATCCTTTCCCCTTGTCCCCCTGAGCCCCACAACCCCGCCTTTGGTGAAACTCTCAGCCTCTCTCACCTGGCCTGCTGCATTCATTGTCTAAGGGGTCCCTTAGCCTCCAGGATCAGTTGTCTTTCAAATTGTCCTCCACCTTGCTGCAAGGGAGTTCAAAACAGAGCTCTGGGAACTTCCCTGGGGGTCCACTGGTTAAGACTCCACACTTCCACTGCAGGAGTGCAGGTTTAATCCCTGATCAGGGAATGGGGATCCCATATACTGTGAGGCATGACCAAATAAATAAATAAAACTACTTGTCAATCACACATGGGAAGTCACTATAAAGACAGGAAACATTCAAAGATGGAAACATAGACAGGAAGTTACTGGAAAGACAGAAAACATTCAAGGATGGAAACGCATCCCCTTCAACCTGGTCACTGTTCATAGGAGTCTTTGCAGATGAGCTCTAGGGTCCTTAAAACACAAATAAAAAGAGAAGCTCTGATCTAATTATGTGAATTTTCCAACCCTGCAACACACAGTGCTTCCCTATTGCCTACAGAATAAAATCCACCTTCTTCCTTCTTCCACCTTCTGACCTCCACCTATTTTTCCAGTCTTAACTTCTGTTTAGCTCTTTAAATGGTCAAAACTAAAACAACTTATCTTCTCCACACATACCTGTGCCCTGCTCATGAGCTTTCTTCTGCCAAGCACACTTCCCTCCTCCTATCTTGGATTTGGATGTTGAAATCCTACCCTCAGAAATTCTCTGGCAGTCCAGTAGTTAGGACTTGGCACTTTGACTCATGGGGCCCGGGTTTGATCCCTGGTTGGGGAAGTGAGATCCCCCAAGATGTGCAGGGAAGGAAAGAAGAAAGAAAGAAATCCTATCCTCTGTGGCAGCTGGGCCCCAAGGAGCCTCCCCAGTGAACCATATTTCCTAGTCATCATGCCCTGTGTTATTCCCTCCCGCTCAGATCTGGCCTGCCCAGTAAAATGCAGTTGAAGTGACGTTGCCTAACTCCCAAGGTTAGACCATGAAAAGCCTTGCAGCTTCCACTCTCTTGGTCTTGTGGAATTATGCTCTGAGGGAAGTCAACTGTCATATAAGAAGTTCAACTGCCCTGAGTTTTGCATGCTGTGAGGAAGCACAGCTAACCACACTGGAGAAACCACATACAGCTCAGGCCACTCCAGCCACACCCAAACTAGGCACCAGATGTGAGTGATGCCATTTTGGATGTCAACCTGCAACCTGACTGCAACCCTACCTACAGGAGCCTCTCCCAGGGAACCCAATCAACCCACAGAGCAATGAGAGAATACAGTCAATTGTTGTTGGAAGTCACTACATTTGTTACACAAGGATGGATTCTTTTTTTTTTTAATTAGTTTATTTGGCTGCATTGGGTCTTAGTTGCAGCACTCAGGATCTTCATTGTGTCATGAGGAAACTTTTTGATGTACCACTTGGACCCTCTAGTTGTGGCTCACTGACTCAGTTGCTCTGAGGCATGTGGGGTCTTAATTCCCCAACCAGGGATCGAACCCTGCATCGCAAGATTACCACTGAGCCACCAGGGAAATCCCCACAATGATAGATTCTAGAACATCTTCATTCTAAGTACAGCTCAAACACCCCCTCTTGAGTGCGGAGAGTCCTGAGTGCTTGGACAAAATGAACTATCCTTTCTCGTGTGCTCCTGTGGCTCTGCGTCCAGGTGGGAAGGGTGGGGATCTGACCTCATCATTTACGTGACTCTGCCTGTCACTGTTCCTGGCAGAGCAGATGTACTGAACTGACTTCCTCTCCCTTTGTCCGGTCCCTTGAGGGAGTCAGGCAGCCTCGGGAAGATACAGGCACAGGGCATCAAGGAAATCCCAGGGTACGCAGTGTCAACCGGCGAGCTTGAATGTGCCGAAACAGTCTCAGCCAAGCTTTCCAACCAGAAGGAAGAACTTTTGAGGCCATTTTAAAAAGCTGAGCTGAAGGGAGAGATGGAAAAGACAGAGGAGACTGCCATTCCTCCCTGACTGGCAACAAGCACCTGTGGGCCGGAGCATCCTGTGCCAAGAGCACACCTCCCCAGCAGCCTGGAAGCTTCCCGCAGGTTATGGACTGTGAGGGACAGCCAGGGGCAACCGCCCAGGCCAGCTGGGATGAATGCTGCACACAAGTTCCCTGGACAATGCCACCGAGGCCTCTTAACTACTGCTGAGCCTCAGAATCAGAAATCCACTGAAGCCCTCATGTGAACAGGAGTAACTCTTCTAGATCATACTCCCCCCGCCTCCCATTCAAAACATGCTCCCAGATCTCCCTCTGATCACCTTAATTCCCCATCCATTAGACAACCCTCCCAATGGTCTTGGGCTTCTTGGGCTTCCCATGTGATACTAGAACCCACCTGCCAATACAGGATAACTAAAAGATGCGGGTTCGATCCCTGGGTTAGAAAGATCCCCTGGAGAGGGAAATGGCAACAGACTCCAGTGTTCTTGCCTGGAGAATCCCAGGGACAAGGGAGCCTGGCAGACTACAGTCCATAGAGCTGCAAAGAGTCGGACATGACTTAGCACCCAGTATTCTTAGCCATATCCTGCCAAACAATTTTAAGTATGTTTTTAAATTGCAGCTGTCACACTCTGCAGATGGCAAAAGTCTTTATTATAGGACAGAATTCTAATTAAAAAAAAATTTTTTTACAGTGCTGTGCAGCATGGGGAACCTTAGTTCCCTGACCCAGGGATTAAACCCTTGCCCCTTTCATTGGAAGTGCAGTCTTAACCATTGGACCACCAAGAAAGCCCCCATCATAGGACAGAACTCTAACTGATCGGCCCTTATCCTCTACGTGCCACATGGTGAGGACCTTTCTAAGGCTTCAGTCTGTTACTCTGGTGGTTCTCCATCTTGGCTGCACATTAGGATCCTTTGAAGAAGGCTCTTAGGAAAGCTTTGAAAAATGTATTAGTACTTCTGCCAGGGTTCCATCCCCAAACAACGAAATTGGAATCTCTAGGCACAAGATCTAGGCATAAATATTTTAAAAAATTTCCCCAAGTGACTCTAATGTGCAGATGAGCTGAGAGCCATTGTTCCAACAGAACATAAACATTGATAATGTCTGGGATTTCAGGCAAAAACAGGCAGTTTCTTTTCTTAAAATATTACCTAGGACAGGAGGGACACCAGAAAAACACATAGTTGTCAAATTCATAAGTAAATTCAGACCAGGCATGTTTCATGAGTCCAACTCTGTCATTGAACGTGGATTTGTGGGTTTTGTTTTTTCTTTTTCTTGGTGACAACCCTGAAATCTGTAGCATGAGGAAATATCATGCCATTGAGTAAGAATTTTCTCTTGTGTATGAGTGCAACTGCAGAAAAAAATTGCGTCTTTAAAGGCCTGGAAATGAAAGAACAAAATTATCATAATTATAGCATTGGACGATTTCTTTTCTTTCAAACTTTGTGTTGACTATCACACTTGGAAAACTTAAAAAATAGAAGCAAGATATATGTTTAAATACTTGGATTTACTTTTGGAGAGACTGCCTTTGGCCATCAACAAAAAGACAGGTCACTATGCAACTCGGACAAGTCTCCCCCACCTAGACCTTGGTCTCCTGTCTGCAGATCGCACCAGGAGAGCGGCAAGGGCTCTGGCAGCACCACGTGCTGATTCCAGGCTCCCATAACACTGTTTCTATGAGACCAGTTTAACAAATGTTATCCAATATGCTTCTCTTGGCGATGAGTCAGGGCCAGGCAGGCTCTGAGCCGAGCTGTTTCACCTCCTCACCTCCAGAACGCGGTCGCCCACGGTTCTGCCCTTGCCTCCGCCTACAGGGTGCTTGCACTTGCCAACTTCCTCCCTGTGGTCCCTTCGCCCACTCACAACTGCAGGCGGCCTTCCGGGCCGCCTCTGCATGAGGAGCGGTTTGCCAGTTAATGTACATCAATCTGCCACCTCCAAACAGCTTAGAGAGCCCCATCTGTTCTCTGGAGCATTCTAGCTAGAGGGACCACCCACCACCCACTGCCAGCAGCTCCTAGGCCAGCCCACGAGGGTTTCTATGAGTGCTGGGCAGGGAGCCCTCCTCTGAGCCCAGTGAGGCTTGGCTGGGAAGAGTGAGAGGCAAGCACATCCCTCCACCTGGCTGGGCTTAATGGCCTAACACTGCACCTTAAGAGGACCTCCTTCTCATTGCTGGAGGCTTTGTGGGTCTAGGTCCACCCTGAGCCACCCTCCCCTGGAGAGATCTGAGGCCTGAGGACCGCATGGCCCTGTATGCCAGCCCAGGGTTCAAGGAAGAGTCATCCAGCATGGACCTGGGTTTCTTGGCCCTTACATAGCGTCACACAGTGACTGCCACCACACGTCGTCCCCGCTCCAAACTCCCTATCCCATGGAATGTCTCAATAACACGGAATGTAGCAACTGTTATTATAACCATGTTTTTAGATAAGGAAATTGAAGCCTAGTCAAGGTAAGTGACTTGCTCCAAACACGTAGTTAAGTGATAAGACTGTGTGAAGTATTGGCTCTAAACTCAAACTGCATGGATTTGAATTCTGGCTCTGTCACTTATAAAGTATGTAACTTTGAGTGAACTGCTCTGAACATCAGCTTGTGCTTCTATTACGTGGCATAGTTAGCCCTCATCTATCAGGTCGAATGAAAAGAGCTTAGTTCATAGTGTGGGCTCAAGAAATGCAAATTGTATCATTTTTAGCTGGATCTGAACCCTGATTCCTCTTCCAGGTGCTCAAAACTGACCTCCCCATAGGTGTTGAGTTTGTCTGATTTGCCCCTGCACACAGGCTCTGGAGACTTGGACTCCACGTGCCACCATGGCCCTTCAAAGCCCAGCCTTGAGAAAATGAATAACTGAACAGGCATTACTGAGCAAATCTTATTTTAAAGGCCACCAGCTCCACAACCTTGTACTTCTAGATGCACCAACTCTCTTCTGTTATCAGAGATCAGTTGCCCTGGGTCAAAGGGATGAGGTGGGATGGGGAAAGTAAATGGAACATTTAAAAGAAATACTATGAGACCACCCATCCAAACACACCTCAGTGAGAGAGCCTCTTGAAATAGGCAGTCCTATATCCCACCCTTTCTGCTCCCTGCTACCCAATCAAACAGAGACAGGAAGAATGCTTACAAAGCAAATGCAAGACCACTTAATCTATAATATATAGTGTGTGTGAACACCCAGTTGACCCCTCTGCCTCTGACAGTGGAAAAATCTAAAGGATGGATTTTGGTTCCATTTATCCTGCCCCAACATTCAGGTAGGCATGGATAGCAGCAGTGGCCACAAGGAGTATTCCTGACTTTTTGAACTTGTAAATTTGCTCTGCTCAATTATAGAAGACCACCCAGAAGGACTGAAGGGTGTGTGTGTTTTCTGTGACTTCAGCATCCAGGCCACAAATTTAAAAATTGAAATATTGGTGATATCCCTGTGGAAGGAACCTCAGAGGTACACTCTCCCGTCATGTCCTTCTGCAGGCCACTGGATTATTGAATCAAGAGAAGAGGCAAGTTTATTTCTTTGTCACTAAGCACTGTTGTGCACACAGTTTGTAGCCACTTAGGAGCTGGTGGTGAGTGAGCTCCCACACGGCAGCAGTGGGGGACCACTTAGGAAACTCTTCCCATTAGCTTTTGACACCTGTGCCCACAGCCTGGGGCTTCTGGAGAACAAGGCTGAATGGGTGTAAAACTCATACTGAAAGGACTTCCTTCTTCTTTTCTGTCACACTTCATTCTGAGCAAGACTCACTGGTTTGTGACTGACTAGTAGGTGCCCGAGAGAGGGATACAGGACTTCTGCGTCTTTTTATCCCTCTGGTGGAAGGTCATCCTTTTCTTCTCAGCTCTCTGGACATTTCTTCCACCAGGTGGCCCCTTAGGCGAGAATACCCCTCTCAGAGGTCGGGCAGTTTTCCCTTCTTGCTCCTTTGGAATAACTGGCCCTCGCTTGGCAGTGGCCGACCTCACTGGCTTCCTGGGAAGGCTTGTGAGTCCAACCCGGCCGCCACGAGGTTCCAGGCCCTGTGGAACCCTGTGGAATGCTAGGCTGTTCCGTTAGCCTCTGTCCACCTCCCTGTTCCATTCTCCCACTCAGCCTTCAAACCCTTCCACCTGCCATGCTCCCACATATGGATTGGGAAAGCTGATCTGTGGGGGAGAGGTGGTTGGCAAGAGTTAGAGCCAGAGAGAGCCAGAGAGAACTAAAGACAAGAGACACAACGCGTGCTCCTGCCTGGCTTGCCTTTGGTCCTTCAGGTCTTCATTCCAGGTTTTCCAGAATGCTGCTATAATTGTATGATGTCTTTTTTTTTTTTTAAGCTGGAGTTAGCTGAGTTTGCTATTTGTTGTCCCCCAAAGAGTTCTAATATATATCTCAAGCCCCCAACCCCAGCTCACGAATCTTCTGCACGTCTGTGCCTCTCTTCTCTGAAAGCTCCCCACGAGCAGGGTAGGTTGACCCCACCCCCTTCCCAAGGCA
The DNA here is from genome assembly GCA_006410615.1 of Neotragus moschatus. Lineage (NCBI taxonomy): Eukaryota > Metazoa > Chordata > Mammalia > Artiodactyla > Bovidae > Neotragus > Neotragus moschatus. Next base: position 247,879 of record SJYA01000068.1, on the reverse strand, counting down.
TCTGTAGACAACCTGCTGTACACAGCTTATGTGGGTTAAACACCTCAGCAGCCCTCTGCCCATTCCCTTTCCCCGGCTCTCAGGGCAGGGACTGAGTCTCTCATCAGACCAGGGACCAGGTATCTTGCATCCATCCAGGTATCTTCAGATGCCCAGAACACTGCCTGGCAGGCACATGCTTATTAATGTTGGATGAAAGAGTGAACCAGTGAAAGGATGATTTGTCAGTGCACCAAAATGCATGTTGCATAAACCTCTCTAAAATAGCTCTGGAAATTTCCATTCTAACTTAAGTCTTAAGCATGCCATTTGGTCCAAGAAACATTGGACTGGCAAGGATGCCGCCCAGAAGGGTGACTGCCAGAAGCCCATTAAACAGGGCTTACTAACTGTTCTGTTTTGAGAACATTCCCATGTCCCTTCTCCTGGAAATAGACACCATCTCTCTGGACAAAAAGGTGAGCACATGCCCCTGTTCTGGTCAATAGGTATCCTTGCCTGACCTGTAGTACTCTTGTTCCCCCCTAAAATGCAAAAGGTCTGCTTCCTGAGGACAGATGGAGACCAACATGCCCACTGAACCAGACAAATGCAGAGAAGAGGGACTGATGGAGAGCTGGACGTAACCTTGGACCCTGGAGCTGGTAATTCTGTCCTTTTCCTGCCCTGGGAGTTGCCCCTGAGGCCTTACCACCTTGTTCAGGCCAATCTAAGTTGGATTTCTGATCCTGAGAACATAAAAAACCCTGATTAATCCAATAATAATCCTCCTGCAGTAGTCTGGAGGGTTACCAAGATTTTCCCCCAAAAGACTGTAGCTCTAGCCCTTCCTTCCTACCTGTCTGGCCAGGAGTCATTTGTGGACTTTACCTTCCTTCTGGCTGAGACTGATGTCTGGGGCCCAGGTGACCAAAACAAAAAGACCTCTGGGTTAGGTTTAAATATATCCTTTATTATTAATCTCCTAGAATCAGGATTAAGAGAAAAAAGCAATGTGTAGGAAAGTGTGTACTGAAGCTGGGGTGGATGTGGTTATAAAAGCAAAGAAAGCACATACAAGGGGCTTCCCGGGTGGCCCTAATGGTAAAGAATCTGCCTGCTGATGCAGGAGAATTGGAGAAGGAAATGGCAACCCACTCCAGTGTTCTTGCCTAGAGAATCCCAGGGACGGGGGAGCCTGATGGGCTGCCGTCTATAGGGTCACACAGAGTTGGACACGACCGAAGTGACTTAGCAGCTTAGCAGATGCAGGAGATGTCAGAGACATGGGTTTGATCCATGGGTCAGGAAGATCCCCTTGAGTAGGAAATGGCAACCCACTCCAGTGTTCTTGTCTGGAAAATTCCGTGGACAGAGGAGCTTGTACGGCTGCAGTCCATGGAGTTGCAAAGAACTGGACACATCTGAGCACACATAAGCCCTGCTGCACATACAAAAGTCAGAAGTACCATCTGTACATAAGCTCTGTAAGGACAGGAATTTTCGACTTCTTCTTAGTCACTGCTCTATCCCCAACACCTAGAAGAGGCTCTCGATGAGTCTATCGTAATTGAGCAAGTAGGACAGAATGAAAGGAATATCCCTGAGGGCAGAGATGAGAACATGGAGTGGGTGGTTGCCCATTGGTGCGGAGAGCAGGGGTGTCAGGATAGAGGAGGGCTGCGAAGGAGACAGAACACTGATCTGTACTGTGTACAGCTTTTACACCCGTGGACTGCCTTAAACAGTAAATTTAAAGGGGTAAGACCAGGAAGGCAGGACATCGTGGAGCTAAAAACAGACTGGAAAAAATGTGAAATCTGGTTGAGCATCTCTTACCGTCCTCCATGACAGCAGAGGAAGAAAGCTAACTGGAGGATTAGTAGTCCACTCTCCTCACACAGCAGCCCTGTGGGGCTGATCTGCACTGGCTATAAAGATGGCAGCCATGAGTGTTCTCTTACATGAGCAAATTAGGCTCCCATAAATAGCACAGCCAAGTCCTTTGAACACTGAGGCGACAGCCCTTCGTTTTGACAGCCAGCCCTTGACATCTTGTCAACCTCATGGGAAGTCATGGCTGCCTGTTCTCTGCTAAGCTGGTTTTACTGACACCTTTGGAAACAGTAGGCACTCTTGGATAAAGAAAAGTTTTCTTTGTTTAATTTGGGCCAACTCCTATTACAATCAACATTTCTTCTATTTCTAAAAGAATATTCCCAAAAGTTTGATTTCAGGGCTCCCTCTGAAAGGTGGGCAGCATATGAAAGACAGAATTAATATCCTTTATCTTTGACGGAGAATTTAGTAGTTAATATTTTGACAGAGAAGTGTAAATTTATATAAAGCATCTCATTTAAATCTTATTTCAGCTTAGAAAGGTGAAAAATTCAAGAGATGGATGAAGGTGAGAGTTGTACAACAATGTGAATATCCTTAGTGCCATTGAACTGTGCAGTTAAACATGGTTAAAATAATATGTTTCAAATCAAGTGACTTTTGCCACAATAATAATAACAATAAAAACATTGGCCTGCAGAAAATATCTCTCAGATACTTCATAAATTTTAACCTGAAAAAAAAAGTTAATGAAAACATCTTAAAAAGGGGGACAAACATGCATCTTTGAAGGTGAAAAAAAAGTCAATTATAAAAACTAAATAAATAACAGCTTTTTGCAGAAGATGGGATCACCCCATTTTGTAGAAATTGGGGCTTAGAGAAGCAAGTGGGAAGCAAGGGTTCCAACCAGGCCAGTCTCTAAAACACACATGTGCTCCTCACCACTGCCTACCCACACCTGTATAGTACCTGCAATTTACAGAGCAACTCTCAGAAACTATCCCATTTAATTCTCACAACAATCTAAGAATTATTTTAAATTTCCATTTGCTTTGGACTGAACGTCTGTGTGTCCCATGTAAATTCATATATTGAAGCCTAATCTCCAATGTGGTGGTATTTGAAGGTAGGGCCTTTGGGATATATTTAGGTTGTGAGGGTTCAATATAAAAAAAAAAAAAAAACCCAATCAAAAAATGGACAGAATACCTAAGCAGACATTTCTCCAAAGAGGACATACAGAATCTCCAAGTCACTAATCATTAGAGAAATGCAAATCAAAACCACAATCAGTTATCACTTCACAGTGGTCAGAATGACCATCATATATATATATATATGACCATTATATATATAACTGAAAAAAAGAAAGTTTCTCTTCCATGTGTCTCCAAAGACACCAGGTTCTTTTTCTAAGAATTACACAAAGTCTTGTTAAAATCTGCAAGCTAAGTCACTTCATTTGTGCTTCGCTGTTTGCGACCCTTGGACCGTAGCCTGTCAGGCTCCTCTGTGCATGGGATTATCCCAGCAAGAATACTGGAGTAGCTTGCCATGCCTTCCTCCAGGGGATCTTCCCGACCCATGGATTCAATCTGTATCTCTTCTGTCTCCTGCATTGGCAGGTGGGTTCTTTACCACTAGCACCACCTGGGAAGCCCAACCTAGAAATGTTTAATTACCTGTGGCTTATACAAATTACTAAGATTTCAATTGAGCCAAGGCTTAAGATATTATTAAAATGATCTGTCAGGACAAACTATAAAACACAAAATTAGGTTGTGAGGGTAGAGCCCTCAGGAACAGGACTGCAGACTTCCTCTTGCTCTCTGCCTGTGAGGACACAAGACGGCCATCTGCATCCTGGGAAGCAAGCTCTCACCAGACACAAAATCTGCCCTTGCCTTGACCTTGGACTTCCCACCTTCCAGAACTGTGAGAAATAAATGTCTGCTACTTAGGCTACCCAGTCTATGGTTATCTGTTACAGCAGCCCCAACTGACTAGAACACCATTTTACAGAGGGAAAAAACGGGGCTTAGAGACAGGAATACAGAGGTGGTATAAGACAGAGAGTGCTGGCCTGGGGAGAAAGACCTGGATCCTACTCCCAGCTGTGCCCTGTTGAACTTGGTGACCTTGGGCAAGGCAGGCATCCTCTCTGGCCCACAGTGTCCTCCTCTGCCAGGCAGGGCGATGGACTAGGCGCTCTAGCATGTGCAGCAGCTCAGATAGTCTTTGATCCCAGGAAACCTCTTGGCGTTCCTTACGAAGAAACTAGAACTTGCGTTGCGAAGGGGGAGCCAACCAAAACTGACATACGCAACTGGCTCTGGTGGGATGCTGGCATTTGTTCCTATGCCGCAGTTCACACTTCTAAGTTTCTACAGTTGCAGTGTCTTAATCAAAACGACACTGCTTCTAGACTGCCATTAGTATTCCCATCAGAATTGGAAATGCCAAATTGTTAACAGCACCCTGGGGGCTTTGAATCACATGCTATCATCACTTTGGATAATTTTTTTTTATCATATTTAAGTTTATTAAAATATCAACCTTTTTTTCCCTAGCTGGAAACAGGGAAGTCTATGCCAATGTTTATATAAGGGCAGGAAAAAACATTCTGTCCACCTGAAAGAAGCCAGCTCACAGCTCCACTGAGAGGTTAAAGACATCTGGAAAGCCCACCTCTGCCTGTTGGAGGCTTCCCTTTGCTAGTGGATATTGCCAGCAGCAGCGGCAGGTCAGTGCTCAGTTAAAGCGGCAGGTGGAACCAGTGCAAGCAGAGGCCCGGGGCCCTTATCTGTGGTTCAAAACTGTAAGCTATGCTGTCTTGCCTGGTAAGGAAGTGGGTAGGACAGAAATGGAATGGGCAGCCTGGGTTTGAATCTGGGCTCCATCGCTTGTGGCTCTGTGAGCCTGGAACAGTTACTTCAACCCTCTGAGCTTTAGCTTGCTCATCTGTAGCTTCTCATTTAGCATTTCTGGCTGAGAATCAGTGCAGTGATGGAACAGGCTTAAGATGTAGAGAAAAGCAATGGTGGAACCGGCCTAAGACGTAGAGAAAATGATGACAGCTAGGTAGGCAGTTTCACTATTCCCATTTAGTAGATGAGGAAATTGAGGCACAGAAAGTGTAAATAATTTACCAGAATTTGAATCTGTGTCATCTATCTTTAGAGCCTACATATGTCTAAATTCAAAAAGTTCTCTTTCATAGCTACATGGCTCCACCGACATGTCACCTCCTGGGAATGCTGCTGTGTCCTAAAGGTTTTTTTCACAGAATACATTTCATCACTTTGGTAAGGTTGTCCTGGTGCAAGATTTGGCCTTCAGCATTGTAAGTCCGGAAACCAATTTGTATCAGTGCAATAAAGATGGGACAGTAATTTATGAGTAATAACAACTGGAGGACACAGAACTCTTAGCCCTTAAGCCCAACCCACAGTCACATTAGTCAGAAGCCAGGTCAGAATCAGAGTCAAGTTTGAAAAACATGGACTCAGACGAGGATTGCCGCAGGCCTCATGTCTGACAGCTGTCAGCTAGAGAATCCAGCCATCAAAAACCCGCCTCCTCCACCTCCTGTCCTTGGGAAGGTACCCCTAGGCTTCCTCTTCCAAAGTCAGCGCTAGGATATTCTCACCTACTCCCCCAGCATTGTCCCTGAGACTTGACTTTTCTTGGATTCCATGGCTCACCAAATCCCTCCTGTTTATTAACTCATTCCTGCTCATAAAGGGGCTTCCCAGGTGACACTAGTGGTAAAGAACCCACCTGCCAATGGCAGGAGACATAAGAAATGCAGGTTCAGTCCCTGGGTTGGGAAAATCCCCTGGAGGAGAGCATGGCAACCCACTCCAGTATTCTTGCCTGGAAAATCCCGTGGACAGAGGAGTCTGATGGGCTACAGCCTTTAGGGTTGCAAACAGTATGACATGACTGAACCAACTTAGCATGCACACCTGCAATTAAAATTTCTATCGCTACTGCTACTGCTGTTAAGTCACTTCAGTCGTGTCCGACTCTGTGCAACCCCCTAGACGGCAGCCCACCAGGCTCCTCCATCCTTGGGATTTTCCAGGCAAGAGTACTGGAGTGGGTTGCCATTGCCTTCTCCAAAATTTCCACTAGGATACAATAAAACTCGGAGGGTGAGGAGTCTTTCTGTTGTCCAAAGATGTCTTTGAACAACTCTGCTGTTATGCTTGGTTAATTATGCCTAAGTTTAGATCTTCAGGAGAAATCTTTCTTCCTAGCCCAGCAGTACTGGCAATGTACACAAAACACCTGACACATAGTAGGTGCACAGTAAATGTCCATGTAATAACAGACATCCACCCTGGTGATATATGGACAAGATACAGCCTCCGACCTCAAGGAGTTCATGGTATAAGGAGGAGAGAAATGTGGAGAGACAGCTGTGACTGAGGATATAGAGGACTGGGGTAGTGGTGAGGGTGGAGAGTGGCAGGAGCTGAGATGAGAGCATGTAACCAAATGGGAAGAGGTGATGTCAGCAGAGGAGACCCTCCCCACCCTCTCCCAGCTCATTCCCACACCCCTACCCCTACCCCTACCCCTACCCCAGGAAACATCTGAGCTGATAGCAAGGATGAGGAAGAGACTTACCTGGGAAAGGTAGGGAGGGTGATCCCTAGCAGGAAACAGCAGGCTGCCTTTGAAGGATTATCAGTGATTCACTGATTCACCATGAGTGCTGTGGGTTGGAGGTGGGGGTGAGGGAGCCCGGGAGAGTGGAAAGAGATGAGGCCTGTGAGCCCCTCTGTGGCCTGGGGTTTCCCCAAGCCCCTTTCTCCACGTGGCTGGATGGTCCTGCACAGTCACTACACAACAGCACCCCAGGCCAGTGGCACAGTGTGCTGCCTCATGAGGGATGTGGGCCACGGCCTGGGAAGTCTGGATTTGGTTCAGTTCAGTTCAGTTCAGTCGCTCAGTTGTGTCCAACTCTTTGCGACCCCATGAATTGCAGCACACNATTCTTGCCACCTCTTCTTAATATCTTCTGCTTCTGTTAGGTCCATACCATTTCTGTCCTTTATCGAGCCCATCTTTGCATGAAATGTTCTCTTGGTATCTCTAATTTTCTTGAAGAGATCTCTAGTCTTTCCCCTTCTGTTGTTTTCCTCTATTTCTTTGCATTGATTTGGTTCAGAACACTTCAAACCTGAGAAATTCACTAGAAGGGTTTAAATCAAGGAAGTGACACAATCACAACTGTGGTTTTGAAAGAACACTCTGAACACAGGAAGGCTGATGGATGGGCGAGGAGTGAGAGAAGCCTGGAGGCCGGGGTGGGGAGAGGGGAGGATGAGCAGAGACGCAAATGTGTGTGTGTGGAGTGGGGGCGGGGTGGGAGGGTCAGAAGGGGAGCCTTTGAGGAATCCACAGAAGTTAGGCTTTGTAATCAAGCAGAAATGGGAGGCGACAAGGATACGATGAAAGCTGGAGCCTGTGGCTCAGGAGACAGAGTTACGGGAGTCTTTATGTGGAGAGAGAGGAAGGTGGATCCACCCTTGACCAGAACAACATTTTAGGGATCCTGGCTGAGTAAGCCTGGCCCTGTGGTCTTTCTTGTTCCCACCAAGTAGGAGGTGGAGGTATCTGGAGAGACCGGGTGTGTGGGGAGCCTGGAGGGTGGTGAGGAGGAAACAGCTGCTGTGGGGGGTGAGCAAGGCAGCTGATCAGGATGCCGGGGAAGACTGCCAAGCACGGGTTGTTTTCTCCTAGCCGGACAGCTGCCATCAGTCAGGGTACCAGATGGAACAATGAGGTAAGATCCTCCCGGCACAGAAGCTATGCTCTGGAGGCAGAGCAGGTGCTTTTAGTCACAGAACTGTGTCCTCTGTGCCACTAGAGGGCCACCAGTGCAGAGGCAACATTTGCTGATGAGGAGGCCCCAGGCCAGCCTCCCCAGCTACCAGCAGGAGCAGGCCTAGAGCAAGAGTGAAAACAGAGGCCCATACACCCAGATGGCTAAAATCGGAGACACTGAACAAAGCTACTCCCACAATGGGCCTGGGACCTCGAAACCTATTCCCCAGCACCACTCTTGCCTCCCAGAGACTAAAAGCAGTGAGCTCTTCCCTGGGTCAGCCTGGCTACCTGTGAACTTGTGAGCCAGGATAGGGCATTAGCTGGACCTGGGCCCAGCACTACCAGTTGGTGACTAGACCCTCAGAACCAATAGGGACAGACCTAATCAAGGTCCCCAGGGAGCTGAGGTAAGCAGGTTCCTCTCTCTGAGTCTGAGTGTCATTTTGCCAAACCCAGGAATTCCAGGCAATTCTAAGTACCTCCCTAAACCACATCACCCGAGTACAGAGAAGAGAGTTATTTTATAGAAAATGCTTTGGCTAAATGCCTTCTTTGTGTGATAGGAAGTGACTGTCAACAAGGCAGGCCTTCTGGAAGCAACGCAATTTCCTTCAGCTGGTAAGTGATAAAGCAAAATGTGGTATATCCATACAGTAGAACACCACTCAGTAGCTTAAAAATAGACTACTAATATGCAACAAGTTAGATATATCTCAAAAGCATCATGTTAAGAGAAGAATCCAGGCACAGAAGGCTCCAGGCTGCATGATCCACCTTCATGACATTCTGGAAGGAGGGGTATGGTGGTGGTTCCAGAGCAAGAAGGGTGGAGAGGATTGGCTGCAAGGAGGCAGAGGGGAATTTGAACGGGTGATGAAAGTGGTCTAGACCTTGATCGTGCAGGTGGTTACACAACCGTAGACACTTATCAAAACTCATCTAGCCAAATACTTTAAAAGGGTGAATTTAATGAAGCATGTTGTTTCTAAGTCGTGTCTGACTCTGTACTCTTTGTGACTCCATGGACTGCAGCGTGCCAGGCTACCCTGTCCATCACCATCTCCTGGAGTTTGCTCAAATTCATATCCTTTGCATCAGTGATGCTATCTAACCATCTCTCCAGGCAAGAATATTGGAGTGGGTAACCATTCCTTTTTCCAGGGGGTCTCCTGACTCAGGGATCAAGTCTGCATCTCCCGCACTGCAGGCAGATTCTTTACCATCTGAGCCACCGGGAAGCCCTTAATGAAGCTACCCTTCCCAAACAAGTAAATAAAAACCTGAATCAGACCCCGTTTCTCTGGTTTCCCAGGACAGAGACTGTGATTTTCTCCCTCTTCCCTGGTCTAGTGGATCCATTTCAGCCTAAGTGACCCTCTCCTGTAATTACCATTATCCAATTGGTTGCCAAACCAGAGAAAGACAGACAGAGACAGAGATTTAGGCAGAAATGCAGAAAACAGTTTGTATTTTGGAGTTTGTGATATGTAGGATCCTTCTGGGTCTTCCCAGGTGGTGCTAGGGGTAAAGAACCCTCCTGCCAATTCAGGAGACATAAGAGACGCAGGTTTGATCCCTGAGTCAGGAAGATTCCTTGGAGAAGGGCACAGCAACCCACTCCACTATTTTTGCCTGGAGAATTCCATGGACAGAGGAACCTGGTGGGTCACACAGGATTAGACGCAGCTGAAGTGACTTAGCACTCACAGTACACAGGATACTCTAAAGTGTGGGCCCCAGGCAGAGAAAGGGTCCTCTTTTCAGGGTGTGAGAACAGGAAGAGACTGTCAACGACTCAGAGCATCTCCTTTGATAAGTCCGGGTACCTCAGCTTTATCTACCACGTGATAGATTCTCACTCAACACACAACTCTTTGATAGTAAGCCTTCCATGAGCATTGCATTTTGCTGAAATTTTCAATGTAAACTTTTAAAAGACTCCTGTAAGTAGCCACTTTAAAGTTAATATTCTCCCCCTAATTTACTTGTTTTGTACATTTGAAATTTTTCATGAACTGGATTTGCTTAAAAGGATAAGCCCAAAGGATAACCCATCAAACCTCCACTCTGCTTGACAGATCTGTCAGATTGTCCTGTTGTGGCAGGGCCTGATCAGAAACCAAAACAATGAAAGGCAGAAAGGAAGAAGATAACACAAAACAAGGCCTAAACAGAAAGCATCTCTATGTGTCTTTCTGATGCATGCTCACTGACACACATCCCTCCCCAGCCCAGCAGTCCTGTGCTCACCCGGATTTCACTCAATCACAGAAGCCACCTACTCTGAAAGTATGCGTCCTTCTTAAGATGATCTTTACAAAGTTGTCGTAACATGGGAGAGAATTTTGGCATGAGCACCTGTTACACCAAAGGGCTGCTGCTGACCATGGGGACCCAACAGGTCTATAATGACCCCTACAGTCACATAGTCCTTCAGTGACTCAGTGTATTCACATGTAAAGTGGGAATAAACTATTGTCTTTTTTTCTCATAACCGTGATGAGGGGTACATATGGAGTTGCACATGAAAGGGCCCTATCAACTCTGGAACAGCACCTATATAGCACTTGTATGACTCTGAGCCTGAGACACAGCCAGCTCTCTCTCCACGGCAAAGACCCCTGGCTTTTAGAGGAGGCCTTCAAAGCTCGTTAGTGGTTGAGATGCTTTTGTTTCTAGTTTACAACCAACCTGCAGGAAGCCCCCTGCCCCTCCCTGGCTCACCTGAACACATGGCCTAAAGATTTCTCTTGCTGTCCTGAGTGCTGGACCCTGCAGAACTAGCCTAGACAGGGTCATCAAGTTCCCCATGAGCTCCGCGCAGCACGCGGTGTGTGCTGAGAAGCGCGGAGGTCAGCACCCCAGACAGACCCCCATTGTCCAGGCCCACGGGTCAGCGCGCGGGCTAATGTGGCCTGTTCAGGGAGGTGGGGCATGAACAATGGGAACAAATCTCTGCCCAGTGTCCTCCCAGGGGACAAAGTGCTGGCAGGCTTTCCCTTGGAGCTCATCAATTCCAGAACCATTCAACCAGGTTGCTGAGCCCCGGAGGCTGCTGACTCACAAAGGGCCACTGGGGTGCTGGGGAAACATGAAGCCATTTCACCAAAGAGAAAGGAAATGAGATGGTTTACAGAGGTAAGAGAAAACCAAGGGGGCATCACAAGGCCTGGAAGAAATGAAGTGAGAGAGATCGCCTTCCCCTTTCTGTGCAAGTAGCTGCTCCCCTCAAGGGCAGGAGTTCTCTGCTCTCCTGTCATCCTCCCCAGCCTCCATAAACAGCCCTCTTCCTTTCTCCTCTGTACCTGTTCACCAGACACCATCTCCTAGACACGAATCATTAAAGTGGGGAGGGGCTGAAGAGACCACCAGCCCACAGGCTCCAAGCTTTTCAGCACAAACCACTCCTCTGACATCTGCTCCTGCAGGGATTCTGTATTTGGGTGGATTTTAGAACAACTGCCCTTACTGAGTACCTGCTCCTTTGGATCATTCACTGAACTAAGAATTTCCCTTTATTATCACTTCTAGTGCCAGCAAAACCCCTGGGAAGTGGGTGGAATTATTTTATTTTACATACAAGAAAACAGAGACTAAGAGATTTTGGTTTTGCCTGAAATCCTATAGCTAGAAAGTAGGAGAGTTTTGAATCGAGGTCTGTGTGGCTTCAAGTCCCCACAGGCTTCCAGCATTTAAGAAGAAATAGCTTAGGCTCCCTGATCTATTTGCCCTGCTGGGTGTATACTCAGGCAAAATGAAACTATGTGTCCACATAAAAATTTGTGCAGGAACAGCAACAGGATTCAAATATTCATCAGCTGGTGAATGGATCAACAAAGCATGGGATATCCACACAATGGAATATTATTTGGCCATAAAAAGAATGAAGCATGATACAACGTGAATGACTTCTGAAAACATTTGGTTAAGGGAGAGAAGTCAGTCACAAAAGACCATTTATTACATGAGTTCGTTTTTGTAGAATGTCCAGAATAGGCAAATACATAAATAGAGTCAGGAGACTGGTGATTGCCAGGGCTGGGGGAGTGGGGGTGGGGGTGGGCAATGGCAGTGATCTCCAAAGAGTGTAGGTTTCTTTCTGAGGTGACAAAATGCTCTAAAATTGACTGTGGAGATGGTTGCATATGGCTGTGAATACACTAAAAACCACTGAGTTGTACATTTTCAACAGGTGAATTATATGGTGTGTGGATTATATGTCTATAAAGCTATTTAAAAAGAAATAGCTCATGTTATGACTGAAAAGGTACCCTGGCTCTATGTTGTGAAGGTTGAGAGGCAGAAGTTGCATGGGGCAGCAGAAAGAACCAGAACTTGGGAACCGGTAACCTTGGACAAGTTGTTCATCCTCTCTGAGCCAGAGTTCCTTGTCTGTAAACAGGGGTTAAAATGCCTGTCTCTCCCTTGTTATAGTGTATGCAAGACCCCCAGCCCCTCCGGCACACAGTTCTCTGATTTTGAAGTTTGAGGCTTGAGTGTAAGAGGCAGAGGGGGGAGGTGCCCGTGGACCCAGCGGCTTCCCCTGCATAGAGGGATCCTTCTCTCCGGATACTAAGGGCTCGTCAGGCAAAGGGCTGGAAAGAAGACTTGGTGATTCACTGTTCTCTGTTGCCTAAGAGACCCCAAGCAAGACAGACTGAGGAGAAAGCGAGAAAACAGAACGTGTGTGTGTGAGCTCTCTGGACAGCCCTGCTGGCCCGGGGACTGGGGGGACTCAGAACCGGGAGGGAGGGAGGTGTGAGAACAGCCAGACTCCTGTGGAAGGTGGCTGTTTTTCAAGGCAACAGGATAGGTTGGACAATTCTGATATGTTTCTTCCCAACTAGGAAGCATCTGCCAAAATGCTTTTCTGAAAACAGCTGGGGAATTAGAGTTATGAAAAAGCTAAACAAGTAGAATAACAAAACCCAGAAAACAGAGAAACTTGACAACGGAGGTCCAATACCTAATGTCTTGGGGAAAGGTACCAGGTCAAGCACCAAGGTGGGAAGGGCACTCGATCCTCGTCATTCGCAGATTCTATGCTTGTGAATTTGCCCACTCACTCCAGCGCATGTGTGATCCCCAAATCACGGCTCCTGGTGCTTTTGAGGTCATTCTCAGACACGAACACAGCAGCGAAAAATCCATCACCCGGTGTGCACATTCTCAGTTGAGGTGGAATAAATGCTCTACCTTCTTGTTTCAGCTCTTGTACTGTAAACAGGCGTTCTTTTTGCAGTGTTCCTATGTTTTTTGCATTATTTCCTTCTTGGTTCATGATTTTGCTATATAGAACCACCCCAAAGGCAGTGCTAAGGTCCTGTCCAGTGTTCCCAAGCATAAGAAAGCTGTGATATGCCTTACAGAGAAAATAATGAATCAAGATATATTACAAGAAACACATATTTTAAAAGGTTATATACTGATTGATTGACAAGAATGTTGTGACCAGAGGCTCACAGGAACCCAACCCTGTATTTCCTTTAGGAAAAAGTAGTTCAGTGTTTGCTATTCAGTGTTCATACTCTTTATAGAATACAGCTACTATAAATAATGGATACTAAGTATTTTTCATATACTATCTCATTTTAATGCCCACAAACTGTTATATCTTACAGATAAGGAAATTGAGGTTATGCATATTAGACTATGTGACTTACAGTTAACACGTGCCAGTGGAAGGATTGGAATCCATTTCTGACTCTGCCGCGAGGAAAGGAATTGTCACTGAGGAATGTTCAGGATGGAAGCAGAGCTGAAATAGTCTAAGAATGCTTTTGTCCAGTTTTCTTGAAATCCCCCTTTTCAGAGCAAAAAAATAATAAAAGGTAAAGGGAGATAATAATTCTAAATAATATCGGTGCTCTTCTGGGTGTGCTTGAACCGGGGTCGGGGGCGGGGGGTGGCGCTGTGGGCGAAGGGAGACACTAGCTTCTCACTCTAATGCCAAAATATTGTACCAGAACTGAGATTGATTGATAAGAATGTAAAGTGTTCTTGACCTCTAATGTCAACTGCTAGTAAAATTCCTTTTAAGTGCAAGTTGATTGATGTCTCTACAGCTGGGGAGAATGGTTGCAATTGCTTTCTGGAGTAGGCCATGAACCAAAAGGCATCTAACATCTAGAAATGATAATTCAGTTTCATCTGTCAAAAGCCATCTTCTTCTCTGAGGCTGTGGTTAGTCATCCTGACACTTGTTTTCCTATCTTTCTGCCAGAGCTGCTTTTCTGGCTGTTTTGAACAGACTGTGGCCGACTCACCATGGAATGGAACGTGGCAGCAGTTGATATGAGAGAGACTGGCCCTAACTCACTGTTACCACCACTCCAGTTTCCTGGGCAGAAAAGGAAGAGCGATATCTCTGAACCACTTCCTGAAAGTATGCCTCAAACTGAGTGTCAGTGGTTCTTAGTAGTCATCAGCTAGTCCTCAGCCTCCAGAGAATGTTGATGTTTGACAGGACCTGAACGAGCCTTTGGTTCAGCTAGCTGGTTTTGGAGATCAGAAAAGTTAGCTTCAGGTCGGGTCTGCAGCTCAGTGCTCATCCTCCCATTCCTCTACCCCGGTTTATCAAAACCCCTCACTCAAAACAGACAAAATTACAAAGGGCAGGGGAAGTTAACAAAATGAATACTTTTTGAGAGAATTACCACACAGGGCTTCCCAAGTGGCTCAGTGGTAAAGAACCTGCCTGCCAATGCAGGAGACATAGGAGATGCAGGTTTGATTCCTGGGTCAGGAATATCCCCTGGAGGAGGAAATAGCAACCCACTCCAGTATTCTTGCACGGACAAGAGGAGTCTAGTGGGCTATCGTCCATAGGGTCGCAAAGAGTTGGACACGACGGAGTGACTCAAACACACACACACACACACACGTGCACATGCATGCGCGCGCACACACACAGTTCTATTATTTTCAAGTAACAGCCCTGTTTCACTGCCTATTTTTGATAGGTGTGCTGGCTCAAGCAGAACTTTGGGAGGCCCTGTCCTTCCTAGCTTTTCAATTTCTCGTGGTCTTACACTATGCACAGAGATCCCCAGACAATGTGTTGAAAGAGTTAGAAATAAAAAGGACAAGGGCTTTGGAAATATAAATGTCCTGTACCAAATCCAGGCTCCTCCATTCACCAGATGGTAAATTTGGGCAACTTGTGAACTTCTCTAGGCCTCAATTTATTTGTGAAATGCAAATAGACACTTTCCCCCTACCGCCCCCCCCCCACGTATATAGGGCTATTGTGAAGAGAAATGGGAAAATGAAGGCACACAATAAATGGCAGCTATGATGACTGTACCTTAAGCAACAAGGGCCACTATGTGGCAGTATGACTTTCTATCCTTTTAATGCAATCCTATTTTGTCTGGCACAAAGATAGAGAAGGGCAACCTGAAGGGTGAGGTGCTTTACGTGACTGCGTGCTGTGGTGGGCACTACTTGACTGGTCCCTGTTTAAGGTGTTTAAGGAGAGGCATCACAGTAAACAGTGGAATGCATGCCAATTGTTTTATTTATAATGCTTATTTGGATGACAAGGCCAGCCAGCGTTTGGCTGCATCTGTATCATCACTCCACAATGCGGCGGAAAGACTGGACAGCTGGGGAAGCTGCACCCCAGTCGACGGGCTTCCGGTACTCCTTCTTGTCCAGCAGGTACTGCCTGCCGCGGTAGTTGGGCAGCTCATAGAAGATCCAGGCACCCTCCACCACCTTACAGGAGTGGACCTCCCGCATGTGGAACTGCTCCATGATGGAAGGGCAGTCTTCCGTGGTCTCATACATCTGACCGTTAAAATCCCCTTTCTCAAAGATCTGAATCTTATACTGGCCTCCACTAGACTGAAAAAAAAAAAAAAAAAAAAAAAAACAAGGGGAAGAGAACAGCAACTGTTACGGAAATGAACAGCAGGCTAGGAACTCAGAGGAGAGGGCAGTTCAGGACCCACCATCTTGATAGCGAGATGATCTGAACTCCCATCCCTACTGTGTACTGACTAAAACAGCTGATGTTCAATAAGGAAAACTTTACTCCTTAAAATATATAAAGGGTAAAGAAAGTGGAAATAAATCATGTAGTCTTATGATGAACTGATCTAACATTTGACTGAAGCCTCAGCAGCCAACAAAACACAACCACCCATTAAGAGGTAGGAAAATCTTAAGAAAACCCCTCTGCATAAACGCCTAAAGGGGTGGAAGGGGAAGGAGAGAGAGAGAGAGAGTCCACCACCTCCAGACTCACCAGGTGAACAGCCCTGCAGGAGCTGAGGCGGTCGTTGAGGCCCATCCAGTGCTGGTACTCGGGATACTCGCCCCGGGGTAGGATGTACATGTACCCAGCAAAATTGGGCCTTTCGTACACAGCCCAGGTGCCTCCTTCCACTCTGATGGAGTTGCAGCGGGTCAGGTACATGTGGAAGTCTGCACAGTCGCAGTCACTGTCATAATGGCGGCCTTGAAAGTTTTTGTCTTCAAAGAAAGTAATCTGGAGTACAGGGCAAACAAAGAAAGGACTGAGGGGTGAGGTGTCTACGCTTACAGAAGAATGAAAATCAAGGGCATATTTCCCACTCTAAGAATTCCTGTTCCCTCCATTTTGAGGAGAGAAATATATAGTTCTACTGTACCTCACATTTGCCTTCTGGCAGACAACTTTAGTTGTCAGCAACAGGAATGAGGACTTGATGAGGGCTTAAGATGAAGCCAAACAAGAGTGCTGTACTATAAGCCATCATGTTCAGACTCAGGTTCATGGCTTCTTCCTCACTCTACTTACCACATTATGTAACACGTTTTTCACTTTTTTATCTGTCTCTCCCACCGAGACTTCTTTCAAGGCCGAGGATCAAGTCTTATTTAAGCTATGGATTCCTATGCCCAGAACTGGACAAAACCCTCAACAAAAGCTGGAAGATGAGTGAGTGAACTCACTCAGTCATGTCCGACTCTTTGTGGACTGTAGCCTACCAGACTCCTCTGTCCATGGGATTTTCCAGGCGAGAGTACTGGAGTGGGTTGCCATTTCCCTCTCCAGGAGATATTCCAGAACCAGGAATCAAACCCAGGTCTCCCACATGGTAGGCAAACGCTTTACCGTCTGAACCACCAAGATGAGTGAGTTCCAAATACAGAAATTCATTTCAGATGATAAGGAAGAAATATAAAAAGAAAAACAAAACATAAACTTTAGCTTAAGAACTTTAGATAATATAGAATATATAGATATAAGTTCTGTACTATTATTTTGTTGCCAATAGAGTCATTGCAAAGTAACAAGATGACAAGGCAAGAATGTTCTTTGCTTCAAGCTCTTATCAAGTTGCACCACAATCCTCAGGGTAATCCTCCAAGACCTGTGAGAGCACTGGGAAATATGCAGCCCTGGGAAACAGGGAAATACTACGCCTGGCTGGAGAGCTGCAGCTCTACAATCAGCCCTGCTATTTTAATCAAGCCATCGCTCCAGGCTGCAGCTTCTCATTGGTCAAACAAAAGGATTGGACTGGAGTTCAAGCCCTGGCTGTAAAATAAAACTTCTCTCTTTGCACGATGCAGACGAGTTCCCAGGAAGTCCCAAGGCTTCATGACGCAGTTTCTGAAAACCACTAGACCAAATGGACCACAGAGTTTGTCCCTTCTTCTTCTATGATTCCACACCCATGATCATTGCCAGGTTATAATTCCAACTGAAATCACAGGTGTCATTCCCTGATGCTCTGCCGCCACCTCGTGGCTAACGTGCTTTATCAGTTTAGAAGGAGGAAAAACCAGGTCAGCCAGCAGCAGAGCCAGTTATGATCTGGAGAGGACTTCTGAAGAGAGGATCTCTGGGGTGAGGGTTGAAGGATAAGGAGGGGTTTTCTAGAAGCAGAGGGAAAAAAGGACAGCTCGTTTAAAGGAATAAAGGGGTGAAAGAACATGGCCCACTGTAGAGTAGGCACAAGTAGTTCACTAAGCCTGCTGCAGATTGAGCACGTGGTGAAGAGCTGGGAAATAAAGCCGGAAGTGGCCCAGAAGCCAAGCTAGAACAATGTAGCGGCTTGTGCCTAGACATAGCTGACTGCTACGGTGGCGTCGAGAGCTGCTGAGGACCACCAGCCCAAGGCAACAGCAACACGAACGGCACTGAGGAAACAGTCACAGAAAGGAGGATCTGATGACTAGTCAGATGCAGGGAGTGAAGGAGAGGCAGAAACTAGCAATGACTTGCAGCTGGGCATAACACTTCATTCTTTTCTACCCCAGGTGAGTCTTTCTAGATGGTAACCTACTAATAGTTTTTTCCTTCCACTGTAAACTTTCCCCTCCCGGCCCCTTCCGTTTCTTTCTTCTCTTTCCTGTTCCCTAAAAGCTTCCTTACCCTTCCCACCCCTAAATCATATACTCCACCCCCTTTTGCCCCTTCCCACATTCATCTCTTTCTGCTCCCTGTTCCATTTTAGTATAAGACAGGTTTAGAGATATGTGGTACCCGTTTACAGATGAGAAAACAAAATTGCACCACCACTAGTTAAATCCAGGTAACACTGTCCACTGCAGTTGTTCTGAGGGTCTGATGGCACAGTGCCAGTAAAGCAATTTTAATAGCTGCCTCATGACTGCCAATAAACTTTTTCTACATTGGTGACAGATAAAGAAGTTAAATGACTTGCCTAAGGTCACTAGCTAGTTACAAGCTGGTTGTGGACAGCAGTGCAAACTTCTGGCCAGTAGTCAGTGGTGACTTCATCTCCCTCTGTTGTCTTCCTACCTGCCCAGCTAGCTCTGTTCCACATATGCCACTTACTCTTAGAAATGGAGCAAGACTGATGCTGAATCTGACAGGATTTTCCCAAAACCTGTGGTGAGATCTTTAGGAAAATCAAGGTAACCTCTCTAAGAATGGATAGATTTTAAACTCCTTAATTCAACTGACCTTTGGTTTTTGGCCAACTAATCACCAAGTAAGATGTTCTACAAGGGCCATGCCATGGGAAATGAATATCTTTCTTCCTTCCTTGCTTCTCACACTTACTACCTTCTGCACACCTACCTGACTGACTTCAGTATATGAACAGTAGAAATCTGGATAATTTTGGCTTGCTGTTCACCTTCCCAGCAGACCAGCCAACCACCCCAAGGTTGAAACAAAGCATTAGCATTGCCATAGTACCATTACTGAGCTCCAGGGCCAAGCTATTCTTTTAGTTGGAGACCTTCTGAATCTTAGGACCCAGGTGCACCTCTACTCAATTTCAGTTTGTAGAAGGACTATGAAATCCACTTTATAGTCAGCTGAGAGGTTGGATAAAAAAAGATGGTGAGAAGGCAAAGAAATGTGCAGATTTTCCTAAAAGTTATTACAAAATCCCTCCAATTGTCAATTAAAAAAAAATAGCCTGCTAATCCAATACACAAGAGGGGAAAATGTCTTGAGTATTCTACAGATAACAAAAACAAACAGAAAAATTGCTTTTTCCCAGCCCATAACTCCTCTGGTTAAACTGCTAGCAAGATAGTGAGCAAGGAAGAAGCAATAAGAGTAAGAGATAAATTACTATCTCGTTTGACCTAGCAAGTAAGTTTTAACTAAGTGAATAAACCAGCTACAAGGAATAAGAGTACTCCCACGCTGGAAATCATTGAAAGTGGGAGTTATTCTATAATAGCCTTCCTTCCATGCATGTGGATAGCCCTCTAAAGACTTCAGATTCTCTTTAGTGGATTTTCATGGCATATTTTTCAAAAATCTCAGAGCACTAAAGACATTGTCTCATTTTTCTTCCCAAACCTTCTGGATGCAACTATGACTATTAGTTCTATTTTCCAAATTGGGGGGAAAAAAATCAGGCACTAACCAATTATGGAACAAGTTAACAGGTGATTCCTGAAAAAATACAATGGGAAGTGCCTGACATTGCCTATGCAGCTTTCATGCCAAGGTGGTAGTCTAAATCTAAACATGAGAAAACAATTAGAAAAATTCAGATTTCAGTACTTTGTATGAGACATCTGGGTTTGGAGTTTGAAAAATGTCAAAATCTCGAAGAACAACAATAAAAATAGGGGGGACTGTTCTATATTAAAGAGGCTAAAAAACTAAAAGAAACTTGACAACCAAATGAAATGCATGGTACTTGATTGGATCCCACATCAGCCAGCCATGAAGCATTTTTGCAGGGAGCATTTGGAGAAAATGTGAATATAGTCTGAATATTAGGTATTATGTTTTGCTAAGGAGATCATGTTTATACAGGGAATGCCCTTGCTTTTAGGATATGCCTAAACACTTAAGGCAAAGTATAATGAAGTCTGCTATTTATTTTCAAATGGTATAGTAAAAAGAGAGAGAAACTAGATATGGCAAAATGTAAACAATTGGAAATTTAAGCAAAGAACAAACAAGTATTCTTTAACCGTTTCTTTCTTATTAAGATTCAATGGGCTTGAACATTTTCAGAGTAAAACATTGGAGGGAAAACCAGGTACCAGAGGCTTTGCTTTAGACCTATAGTCAGTGAAGAATTAAAAAGAGAAGGAAGATATATTCCCTCATTCCCAAAGAGAATCAATTTCCAGTCTAACAATTACGGATCAAATATTTGAGAGGCAATTTTCCTGATCTAAGTCAGCAATTTATTTAGGGAGCAGGATAAGAGTAGCTGCTGAATGAAGGGGAGATGTAGGATTTAATTCACCTGATTGGTCTACCCACTTTGGCCACTTAGAATATTAATGATTGAGGCTAAATTTCACAAAATTTTAATTGAATACTGAAAGTTTTCTGCTCCACATAATCCTCTTATCTGCATGTCTTATTCCCATGGAAATTCAAAGATCAGTTGCTAGAAGGCAGAAATCATGATGATACTTACACATTACCTACCTGTACAGTATTCAACATAGCACCACACATGAAGATAAAACCCTTAATAAATTATTTGGTAATTGCTGGAATTGAAAATATAATAAGCATTCCTTCATCTTTTCTTCAATCATCCCAGCCTTCTAACTGTCACACTCACCTCCAGGTAAAGAAGCAAAAATGTTTCTTTCAATGTATCATTAGGTGAAAAGAAAGTGGGTAGGCTAGAAATCAGCGTGACCATTTACTTACTTTGGTTCCAGCTTTAGACATGTTTGGTGCATAGATTGGTTTCCCCAGTGCTGAAATCCAGGAATGGCTAGAGAGTTACAGGCACAGAGACATTTATACTGGGCTGGTTTCAAATCAAACATTTGCTTAGTCATGAGAATAGGATCCAAAAATTGAGTCAGTCATTTAGAGGCTATTGATGGTTTCTAGAAAAACAATCGGGATTATGAAATAAAGGAAAGCTTCAGTACCCTCTTTAATGCTTACCAAGCCTTGCTGTTTTATAGACTCTGCTGAGTCAAGACACCAAAACCCAGCCAAATTTTTCAAAATTAAAAACAAAGATCCTCTTACCTGGGCAGTTTGGTTTTTTAGCAAGCAGCCACCTTGAAATCCCCAATATCTTTTTTTTTTTTTCCACTTCAACAGAACTTGTAGGAGATGAGTTGAAAAACCACACTCTAATTCTGAACAGAAGTAAAACATGTTCCAAAGCAGTAAAACTGACATGTCAACTAATGGCAGTGCATGATATTGTGTTTGGGGGGAAAAGTCAACACAAGTGACATTTTAGGAATGACTAGAAAAATTGTAATATAGACTATATATTAGGTACTACTATCGTGCCATTGTTAAAACTTCTTGAATTATATGTACTGCTGCTGCTAAGTCACTTCAGTCGTGTCCGACTCTGTGCGACCACATAGACGGCAGCCCACCAGGCTCCTCCGTCCCTGGGATTCTCCAAACAAGAACACTGGAGTGGGTTGCCATTTCCTTCTCCAATGCATGAAAGTGAAAAGGGAAAGTGAAGTCACTCAGTTGAGTCTGACTCTTAGCGACCTCATGGACTGCAGCCTACCAAGCTCCTCCATCCATGGGATTTTCCAGGCAAGAGTACTGGAGTGGGTGCCAATGCCTTCTCCGATTATATGTACTATGATTATGTAAAAGAATGTCTGGTTTTAGGAAATACATACTATCGTATTTAGGAGATAAGGTCCTAGATGTGGGCAACCTATCCTTAAACTGTTGAGCAAAAATAGAATAGTAACACTACATAGAGG
Source organism: Neotragus moschatus (assembly GCA_006410615.1). Lineage (NCBI taxonomy): Eukaryota > Metazoa > Chordata > Mammalia > Artiodactyla > Bovidae > Neotragus > Neotragus moschatus. The sequence goes on along the minus strand of SJYA01000068.1, from coordinate 226,066 downwards.
GTGGTAAAGTGAATATGTGTGTGTGTGTTAGTCACTTGGTTGTGTCCGATTCTTTGTGACCCCATGGACTCCTCTGTCCATTGGATTCTCAAGGCAAAAATACTGGAGTAGATTGCTATTTCCTTCTCCAAAAGTAAATGTAGCAAAATGTTAACAATTGGTCAACCCAGACATAGGGCATGTGGGAATTCACACTCCTGCAACTGTCCTTTAAGTCTGAAATTTTTTTCAACACACACACATACATACAAAAGTTCTAGTCCATAAGAAAGGGTGCTACTGTATGTAGCCCAAGAAGCAAAAGTTACTGTGGAAATTGTGCATCACAAAGGTTTAGCTAAGCCCGACCTGCCGCCTGTTAGGTGGCATTTCTCTGCCATGCTATCATCTTAGAACCCGTGTAGAGAACAGTTTTTGGCATTTAATATACCTCTGATTTTATGAATAAGATTACATCTCATGTAAACTCAAACAACAAATCAAGTCCTTCATTTTAATTTTCCTGGTCAAATATACTTTTCTTAAAAGTTCTACTTCCTCATCTTTCCACTAATAAAGACTCCAGCAAATATTTTTATAAATGGGATGCCCCCAGATATATTATGGTTAGTTCAGAAAATGACAAATGTGCCTTGGTATGAAGCTTGTTGGGTTATAAAGTTATGTGCTTAGTATTGTGAATTTTATAAACTTTAAAGAAAGTATCTAATTAATACCATTAATTTTATTAACCAATAGCAATTTCCAAAACACACTCCTACTACTCCAGTGTTTCTTTATTTTCTAATGCTCTGCTTGGTTAAATTTCATCTTAAAATAAAAACTGTAAGAACTCCAATTAAAACATTCTGAGGGTTAATTTTCACTTTAGAAATAAGAGATATTTCTTATCTCTTCATAAGAGACATAATTTTGATATAATTACTAATTAACTGACCAAGGAGCATATGAAACAACATTTATCAGCAATCAGATTATTTATTAAACTTCTCCGTTATCTTAAAGAACACAACTCTCCTATCAAATGTAAACTTTATTTTGATATAACATCACAGAATGACTTTGAAAACCTTTCCTAAAGTTAAAACTTTATTTTTTAATCAAAAGGAGAAAATTACTTTTTAGAGTTTTATTGAAAATTTGAAGCAGAAAATGAAAAATAAAAATTCTACACAATTTCATTGTTGGATACTTTAAGGACTAAAATATCTTTGTATAAAAGCTTTTCCGCTATATTTATATTTATACTCCAACAAGTCATACTTTCATTTCAATTCTTTTTTAAAAGGTGTAGCAATTTCAATTTAAATACTTACAAAGAACTATAAAACTCTTATTTAACTCTGAAAGGGTGAAACCCTTTTCATTACACAACTTAAAATGTAAGGTTTACTAAATCAATACTCAAGTCATTTTAATATTAACATAATGTCTTCATCAACTTTTTCATTTTAGCATTATAAAATGAGCCTTCTGATATTCTATAAACAATATGTTTATATAATAGTTTAGACTAAAATTCAATGTAAACAGTAACAAATGAAATTGGAAGGAAACATAAAGAAAGTTCTTAAATAGGAAGAAAAATCTCCAAAGTCTCAAGCAGCAAGAGCACCTTCCCAGTTTAGTTTCAACATGTGCACAATTTTCTGTTCATCTGCATGTTGCCAGGACCCTGAAAATGACTGAAAAAAAAAAAAAACCTATAATCACTTAATTTTCTGTCGCCTTCAAAGAAAAATAGGAAAAAACTCTTTTCACAACATCACAAAAATCAATCAGAAGATAATTTAGAGTGATAAAACATGTGAGTTAAAAGTTAACTACATTCCTTTTTTCTTAGGTTTACATATAGACATAAAGAAAAGAAACTCACATATAGACAAAGTAGTAGGCAGTGGGGATTAGTCTAAAGTAAAATTTTATCCTCTTATAGTTCCCATTTCCTTTGTATAATCTTCATCAGATTTTCAATTCTTAATCTCACTGTTTATTAACTAAATATTGTAAGTGACAGATTTTATTTTCTTGGGCTCCAAAATCACTGCAGATGGGGACCGCAGCCATGAAATTAAAAGACATTTGGTCCTTGGAAGAAAAAATATGACAAACCTAGACAGAATATTAAAAAGCAGAGACATTACTTTGCTGACAAAGGTCCATCCAGTCAAAGGTATGGTTTTTCCAGCAGTCATGTATGGATGTGAGAGTTGGACTATAAAGAAAGCTGAGCATAAAGACTCTTGAGAGTCCCTTGGACTGCAAGGAGATGTAATCAGTCCATCCTAAAGGAAATCAGTCCTGAATATTCAGTGGAAAGACTGATGCTGAAGCTGAAGCTCCAATACTTTGGCCACCTGATGTGAAGAACTGACTCACTGGAAAACACCCTGATGCTGGAAAAGACTGAAGGCAGGAGGAGAAGGGGACAACAGAGGATGAAATGGTTGGATGGCATCACCGACTCAATGGATGTGAATTTGAGTGAGCTCTAGGAGTTGGTGAAGGACAGGGAAGCCTGGCGTGCTGCAGTCCATGGGGTTGCAAAGAGTCAGACATGACTGAGCGACTGAAGTATTGTAAAATTCTTTTTTCATAAAAAGTAATACATTCTGAAAATATAAACAATGTATAAACAGAAAAGAATATCCTACCCAGCTCTGGAAAGCAGTTCAGCAGTTCCTCAAAAAATTAAACATATGGCCTTTCAATTCTACTCCTCTGTATTGTATACTGAAGATAAATAAAAACATATCTCTACACAAAAATTTGTACGTGAAAGTATATATAGCAGCATTATTCACAACAGCTAACAAGTAAAAGCAACTCAAATGTCTATCAACTGATGAACAGATAAAGTGTGGTATATCCATATAATGGAATATTAATAGTTGTTTAGTTGCTAAGTCGTGTCTGACACTTTTGCAACCCCATGGACTGTAGCCCACCAGGTTCCTCTGTCCATGGGATTTCCCAGGCAAGAATACTGGAGTGGGTTGCCATTTCCTTCTCTAGGGGATCTTTCTGACCGAGGGATCACACCCATGTCTTCCATGTCTCCTGCATAGCAGGTGGTTTCTTTACGACTGGGAAGAAACCAGGGAAGCCCCAATGGAACAGTGCTGCTGCTGCTAAGTCGCTTCAGTCGTGTCCAACTCTGTGCGGCCCCATAGACGGCAGCCCACCAGGCTCCCCCATCCCTGGGATTCTCCACGCAAGAACACTGGAATGGGTTGCCATTTCCTTCTCCAATGCATGAAAGTGCAAGTGAAGTCGCTCACTTGTGTCCGACTCTTCGCGACCCCCATGGACTGCAGCCTACCAGGCTCCTCCATCCATGGGATTTTTCAGGCAAGAGTACTGGAGTAGGGGGCCATCACCTTCTCCAAATGGAACAGTATCCAACCATAAAAAAGAATACTGACACATGCTATAACATAGATAAACCTTAAAAACATGCTCAGTGAAAGAAGCCAGATACAAACGCCACATGTTGCACGATTCCACTTATCAATATATGAAATGTCCAAAACTGACAAGTCAAGTGACAAACAGCAGGTTAGAGAGTGCATGTGAACAGGGGGCAGAGGAGATACCAGAGTTAGAGGATTTGGGCTTGACTATCAATGTATATGGGCTTTACTTCTAGGGTGATGAAAATGTTGTGGATTTGTTCATGGTGATGGTTGTACAAACTTGTGAATATAATCAAAGCTGCTGAATTCTTCACTTTAAAAAGTGAGTTTTATGGTATGTGAATTATAACTCAATAAAAATTAAGAATAAGTTTTCTCCTACCCTAGACATCCAGTCTCATTCCTCAGATAAACACTCTAACAATTTCTTTATAACTTTTCAGAAATTTTAAAAGCATATAATTACTATATAAATATGTGGGATTATCCCTTTTTTTCTCAAACACACAAGGCAACATTTTACTCCCCTTCTCACCTTTACTTTCACTCCACTAAAGATCATTCAAGAAATACCTGCAGATACACTCCACTCTTTTAAAGCTGCATTCCAAGCATGACTGAACTGCTTCATAGGCACCAGCCCTCTACTGAGAAACATGTGGCTTGTTTCCACCCTACAGCTGTTTCAAATAATGCTTCGATGAACATTTCTTTTAAACAGATCTTTACATATCTATAAGATAAATCTAAGATGTGAAATTACAAAGTCAAAGAAAGTGTGCATTTTTAATTCTGATTTTGCCAAACTATCCTCCAAAAAGGTTGCATAAATTTACTTTGCTCAGTGGTAAGTGAAATGTCTTAATGTTGTAAATTACATTTTTGACTTTTGCCAATGTGATAGATGAAAAATAGTATCTTACATTTCTAATTTTAGGTTAAAGTGAGGATCTTTGTAAGTATCTTTCTGTGAACCACCTACTTATGTCCTTTGTGTTTTTCTATTGTGAGTCTTTAAAGATACTTTCAAATAGCAAAATAAGCTAATTTCTATTAAAAAAAAATACTATGTATTTGGATTAAACAACTTCCAGTAAATGTGTCTGTATCTATGTCTTCGTCTATTGAATCTGCAGGTTTCCTAGAGCTTAGTATTCAAATATTCATTTGGATTAATTCTAGTTATTTATTAAGGCACAATTAACAAAGACTAGAGAAGGCAATGGCACCCTACTCCAGTACTCTTGCCTGGAAAACCCCATGGATGGAGGAGCCTGGTGGGCTGCAGTCCATGGGGTTGCTGAGGGTCAGACACAACTGAGTGACTTCACTTTCACTTTTCACTTTCATGCATTGAGAAGGAAATGGCAACCCACTCCAGTGTTCTTGCCTGGAGAATCCCAGGGACGGCGGAGCCTGGTGGGCTGCCGTCAATGGGGTCGCACAGAGTCAGACACGACTGAAGCGACTTAGCAGCAGCAGCAACAAAGACTAGCTAAATTAAATGACTAGTATGTGGGTTTACAGGATAGAGGTGAAATGTGTTAGAAAGGGTAAACCTTAAAGCCATATACAGGGAAGTACAGAACAGCTTTGGACTGTGCCAGGCAAGAGACAGAAAAGACAAATTTGGCTATTCTATTTGCTGATAATGCTATAGGTTCTGTTTGAATATTCTGGTTGGTCTTCTCAGTATAAAATGTNAACAAAGACTAGCTAAATTAAATGACTAGTATGTGGGTTTACAGGATAGAGGTGAAATGTGTTAGAAAGGGTAAACCTTAAAGCCATATACAGGGAAGTACAGAACAGCTTTGGACTGTGCCAGGCAAGAGACAGAAAAGACAAATTTGGCTATTCTATTTGCTGATAATGCTATAGGTTCTGTTTGAATATTCTGGTTGGTCTTCTCAGTATAAAATGTCATAAATATGGCCATTTAAAATTCTGTATATGCTGGTGGGAGCAGTGGAAAAAAATAATGGCTGGTAACATAACAGTCTGTGTGGTTTTTTTTTTTGGGGGGGGCACACTTATAAGATTTCCTCCAAATAATTTACGTGGTCGCCAGTGTAAATACCTACCAGTGTTTCAATGAGGAAGTCTTATCCTGCTGCTTGTTTGGAGCCTGCTGCAGGAGGCACAAGGCTGTCCAGCTGCTGGCGGTGTCCTGTATTAATCAACCACTCATAAAACTTGTTTTCCACAAGTACCTGAAACTGCTTCCTTTGATCCCTAAAATTGCAAAAACAATGCACTCATATTAATTTCATACCAAGTGATTATAAAATGCTTTAATAGGATAAATTTTAAATTATTTCTAGTTACTCATTTGTTCTCTCTGAATGACTGCTTTGTTCAGTGCTACATACTGCATCACCACCACCACCACCACCAAAAAAAAAGACTGATCAAATACAATTCTTTGTAAAAACTTGTCAGTAATTATATATTTTGTTCTACTGTGATTATTCACTCAACAGATATTTACTGAGGACCAGTGATGCTAAGTAGTGTTCTGACTGATAAGACATGTAAAGAAAAGAGAAATGGCCTCTGTCCAGGCAGGTTTGCACCACATGACTCCAGAGGGAGTGGTTCCCATTGTGATCTATGTAGTCTGTGCTCCTTGTGAACTGCATATTCTAGTAGGGAATATAGGTAATAAATAACGTGTGTGTGTGTGTGTGTGTGTGTGTATGAACCTAAGTAGTTAGAAAAACAGCAGAGTAGGGAAATTGAGAGTACTGGGAATGCTAATTTAGAAAGGACAGACAGGAGACACCTAAGATCACACTTAAGCAGAAATCTGAATGAAGTGGTGGATTAAGCAAAATAAATATCTGGAGAAGAACATTCCAGGCAGAGGGAACAAAAACTGCAAAGGCTCAAAAGTGAAAGAATATTTAACATGTTCAGGATAAGCAAGAGAAGAGAAGCTCCTGACAGCCAGGAGCTGGCTTAGCACCTAGGCTTAGCTAGGCCTAGGTGCAGTCTGGATCTGGCCTGGTTGTGGTGCTCTTCTGTTAAACATAAATAATCCCACAGCACACCAATAGCAGACAAGATCATTGTGGGATGATGCTAGATCAACACAAAAACAAAACCACTCCATAATCATATCTCAGGTCTGGGTGAAAAACAAAAACATTTTGGGTTCCAAACCATAAAAATGACCGAGCATTACCCTTTCCTGGCTAATGAGTGACTGCTGTTTCTTTACAATCACATTTTCATCCCCTTTATTCCTCTCTTCTTTAATATAAAAATTATTATAATACCAAATCACAGAATTACCCTCACTTCCAGACTGCATCCAACTCACAGCAGGACCCTCCCCCAAATAATCTATCCCAGCCAAAATGCAATGATCAGTTCTTTCAAACATGCTTTTATGGAAATGTAACTAATTCTCTCCCTCCTTGCAATAAGTAATGATATCCAACTTTATTCTACAGATACATTCCTGGTGGTGTATGGCTAGATGGCAATGAGTAAGTAAGATCATAGTATGATGGGAGGACAGTGAATAAGGAAAAGAATGGCAGAAAAATGAGGCAGAAAGGGCCTGGCAGATACCATGAAGGTTTTATATTGCATTTTATTTCAAATATGGTGGGGACTTGTGAGAGGGGCCACAGTGAGGCAATGATATAACCTAATCACTTTAAAAAGATGATGTTGAGTTTCCTTTCATATTAGCAAATAATTGCTCTGTCTTTCCATGTTCCCAAGGTGAAATTGTGTGCTTTTCCTTGTTTCTAGTGTTATCAAGGATCTTACCACTTGAAGACACTCTAACTCAACAGTTAACATGTATCAAGTGCCTTACCACACTCCAGATTCTGCACATGTATATAAGCTTTCTGTATGTGTGAGAAAATCTAGGCATCTAAATGCCAGCAGCATCCAAACAAGAGAACTGCTTTAAAAGAATGTTTTTCCAATGATCCACTTTTATATCACATCATTATAATGATTATATTATATATGATAATAGTTCACAGAAAACAGTAGAGACACTAAGAACCTAGGTTCTGGAACCAGGCTGACTAGATGCAAATCCTGACTGTGTGACTTTGGGTAAATTACTTAAATTTCTCTGTTCCTTAATTTCCTCATCCGTGATAAGGAATTGTTCAGTTCAGTCATTCAGTCCTGTCCGACTCTTTGTGACCCCATGAACCAGGCCTCCCTGTCCATCACCAACTTCCAGAGTTTACCCAAACTCATGTCCATTGAGTTGGTAATGCCATCTAACCATCTCATCTTCTGTCATCCTCTTCTCCTCCTGTCTTCAATCTTTCCCAGCATCAGGGTCTTTTCAAATGAGTCAGCTCTTCTCATCAGGNGCAATCTTGGTTCCAGCTTGTGCTTCATCCAGCCCAGCATTTCTCATGATGTACTCTGCATATAAGTTAAATAAGCAGGGTGACAATATACAGCCTTGATGTTAGGAAGAAGAAATGAGTTAATACATAGAAGGTGCTTAGAACAGTACAGGGCACATAGTAAGTGCTCAGTATGTCTTACTTACTTTTATGGTCATCGGCACTGTTTTGCTAAGCTGAACATGACTGATCTGTATTATTAGTGTCCTGGTGGCTCAATCCATGAGATACAAACCAAGTGGAATGTTTGCTACAGATAACAGCAGTATTTTCACAGTGGATACCCAGAAAAAGCATGAGTTGTGACTATTACCAATGTTTATATTTTTGGTAGCCAGAAACTGTTTTGAAGAAGCTAAATGCAAACTTACAAAACAAAAAGAGCCTCACAGACTTAGAAAACAAACTTATGGTTGCCAGTGGGAGGGATGAGGGGAAGGGACAGTTAGGGAATTTGGGATGGACATGTACACACCGTTATATTTAAAATGAAATAACCAACAAGGACCTACTGTATAGCACGTGGAACTCTGCTCAGTTTTATGTGGCAGCCTGGATGGGAGAGGAGTTTGGAGGAGAATGAGTACATGTATATGTATGACTAAGTCTCTTTGCTGTCCATCTGAAACTATCACAACATTGTTAATTTGCTATACCTCAATACAAAACAAAAAGATTTTTAAGAAAAGAATCTAAATGCAAGTGTGTAAGTATATCTTCTATACTTCCTTCCTTAATCCATATGCCACAAAAATGCATCCAGAAAATTAGATGGCTGGATCAAGTCTTTTTTCAGTAGTTTCTCTTAGAATGAAGTTAATTCTAGCAGGTCACATCTCAGATATTGAGTAAACAATCTCACCTAGAAGATGTGTCTCTCAAACTCATCACTAAGCAGGGTGTCTTATACTCACACTACCACACATGGTACAGGACACACCACTACAGTGTCTTATACATGCATCATTACTATAAGTTATCTTTATTAATGAACCTTTGTATCAATCGTATCAGGTAGAAAATACACTATACATATGTGATATAGCCAAGAGATAGATCAGATGACACTTTCAGTGTCACACAGTAAGTGGCGTGGTCTGTACTAATTCCTGAGTCAGAGTACTTTCCACTACAATACTGACACAGCTGTCCAAAGAACACTAATTTTAACATCCAATAAAAGCAAGAGATCTAATTAAAATAGGCACTCCTACTTGCACATCAAATCACAGCTCTGGATCATGAGAAATAGAAACATTTTTAGAATGGCTGCTATTTTCCAAGATAATGATAATCAGGAAAAAGAATAACAAAAACTAATACCAAGAAAGTGGAATCCAGTTATTAAAGTAAAAGTTTTTCTAAGTCGTAAGGATCAAGACATTATTAGGATATAGGACATTTCATGTAAACAGCCTACAAAAGAACTTGGTACCCTCTTCTCAAACTAGCTCCAGCTCCCAAATGGACAATGCTGTAGAAGAAGCACCCCTCCATCTTGTGGTACTATGATGTTTCCTAGTTATCTTTCCTAACATCTCTAACAAAATTAAATACTGTATAGACAATGATTACTTATTAAATAATAATTATTCTGAGCAGCAACTACTTTTTAAGTTGTACATGCTATTCTGTCCAGAAGAAAAGTGATCAAAGGTGTCTAAACTGGAGTCCAATTTTTGAAGTCATCTTTAATTTTGTCTTTTTTAGAAAACCTTGTACCAAGTTCAGCCTCCTTTCAAAATATTTCTGGTTTCCACACCCTTTATCTCCACTCTAGTCCAGTTTCTTAGTCTAGAATACTGTAATACCACCCTGACTTCCCTCTTTCAGATCTAATCAGAGGATCTTCATATGTGCCAATCACATTTATCTGTCATACTATCTAATAAGGTGGTTTGCATATTGCAGGCATTCTATAAATGCTCCTGAATAAATGAAATGGCTTTCTGAACTTCATCCCATTGTTTAAAACCCTTTTAATGCCTTCTATTATTTAATTCCACATAAATCTAACTCTTATTGACCAATATGCAAGATTCTACATGATCTGGCTTGATCTACTCACACAAGTTTAAATATCATTATCCACACCCTGAATCTTGTTTAAGCAACTGGTTTCCAGGACACCTTAAGTCTGCTTCTGCTTCCACATCTGTTCCTCTAGTGCCGTTTCAAGTATTCTGCCTAACCCTAATTCCTATCCAAACTCCGCTCATTTTTCAATGTCCAACACAAATTCTTTTTCCTCCATCCGTCTTCTCCAACTACCCACACTCATGTTTTCTGAATCTTTATATATGCTTTATATATAGCGTGTCCCTGGCTCCTAGAGTTTAAAGACAAGTACCCTTGAAATAAAATTTCAAGGGACATAATAAACCATAAGGATCTATTATATCAAGCATGTTATTAAAAACAAGATACTTCAGTACCTACAAAGTAAGAAATAATTTCAGAATAAAAGACTATTCTAAGTTGACTAAATTTAGCACTACTTAAAAACACTGTACTTATTTTTCACATTTTACTGTGAATTAGGAACTTTGACAAAAACTGGCACTAGTCCATGGACCAGCACTAGAAATCCACTTTTGGGAAGTCTATCTGTAGAGTAGAGGAGCCAGGACCTGTATTTTTAACAAGCTCTTTAGATGATCCTGATACACAACTATTTGAGAACCACCAATATAGTGCAGAGGAGAAAATTAAAAACTAAAAGTAATCTATTTATGATTGACCTTACATATGGTCCTTCATTTAAGTCTTATATCTGCCAGTTAAACTGAAGCTTCTTAAAAGGAGAGAGTCTATTTGGGAAGGTCATGTACATACTGCTAGATTTAAAATGGATAACTAACAAAAACCTATTGTATAGCACATGGAACTCTGCTCAGTGTTATGTGGCAGCCTGGGTAGGAGGGAATTTTATAAGAATGGATACATGTATTATGTATGGCTGAGTCCCTTCACTGTTCCCCTGGAACTATCACAACATTGTTAACTGGTTATACCCCAATACAAAGTGGTTTCTTTTGTGTATTAAAAAAAATAAATAAAATTTACTATACCAAAAAAAAAAAAAAAAAAAAAA
>SJYA01000068.1:156973-215094 GCA_006410615.1 Neotragus moschatus | reverse complement strand
ATGTGTTTTTTTTTGTAAAAAAAAAAAAAAAAAAAATATAAAAAAAAAAAAAAAAAAAAAAAAAAAAAAAGGAGGGAGTCGAATACTTGAGTATCCACTTCCTCCCATCCCCCAACCAAACGATCCCTGGAATACTGACCTTAACAAAAGACACACTTTGTCTTTTTTGTTTAGCACAATTATAAACATGTTCAGATTAATTTGGGCAGATGGCGCAGTCATAAAGAATCTACTTGCCAATGCAGGAGACACAGGTTTGGGGGTTGGGAAGATCCCCTGGAGTAGGAAAAGGCAACCCACTCCAGTAGTCTTGCCTGGAGAATTCCATGGACAGAGGAGCCTGGCGGGCTTCAGTCTATGGGGTCACAAAAGAGCCAAACACGACTGAGAGACTGAGCATGCATGAAGATTAATTTGCTTTCCTGTGGAGTTTTACATAAGACAAGTTACTACTTACTTCTAGAAACTACTCACTTTGTTAAACGAGCTTCCTTCACAGTTTTCTGCCAGACCTGTATCTTTTTTTCCCTTTGGCTCAGTGCTTTCTGATATGCAGACGGAAGACCCCCAGGTATCTCTGTTGTGTCCCCTTCCATTTCAAATGGAATAATAAATACATAGAATTCACACGGTGGTAGGAGTCGGAAGACACTTGGGCTGCTGTTCTCTCTGCACACAATCATGGGATTATCCCAATAGTTAGGCACTGTGGCAAGGCCGATCCTGGCCATGTGATCCTCCAGCATTGGGTAATGGGTATGAAAAGGGGCAAAAGTTACTCTCTGGTTCCCAGAGAGAATAAGGGGGCGTGTAGGTGTCAGAATGTGAAAGATGCAACCTGTCGTCGACAAGATGGACAGACGATGGCAAACAGCAATGACTTTAACGTTGTCACAGCTGTGGAGGTGAAGAGCAGTCTGTATAGGGCCCAGGACAAAGGTGCTATTTCTGCACTTCTCAATTGTCACGGATCTGAAAAATGAGGTAAATTCCTTTGAACAAGATTAAAAGACGTTTGACTACAATATTATTCTGTGATGACAAATAAAAGGACCAACCCCATTCTAAAGAAGATGTAACAATGTCAGAACACTATGAAGACTGCTTACCGTAAGGGAGAGAGCAAATATATAAAAGACTCGTTGCAACGATGGATCTTTACATGTGCCCCCACCAGAGTATCTGAGCTCTTGGCCAACGTTTGCTTGTAAACCTGGCTCATCACCACCATGCGGTGCATCCTTGGGGCCACGTGAGTATTACAGGCAATCTTTGCTCTCTTGGTTGTCCCTTCAACTATTTAAGAAAAATAAAACGAGATCGTTTCAAAGGAAACCCATCATCCAAATGAGCTTATATGTATCTACATGTCCACATGTCTAAAATTAGATAATAACAGGTTTAAAAAGTGTTAGATCTGGGTGTCAGGTAAAGAGGTGTATGTTATACTACTCTCTGTGCTTTTCTGTATGCTACCAAATTTTAAATTTTTTGTCTTTTTAAAAAAGGTTAAATCTACAATCCATTCAAGATTGCCTATAGATCTAAGATTTTTTTCATGTCTACTCTTCAAGTAACGTGCCTAAGGCCATATGGCTAGTAAGTGGTAGAGTTGACATAATTCAAATATCTTCCCCAACTCACCTTAATTTATCATCCCAACTCTGAAATATTCTTTTTAAATTTCCATAATACAAATTCTGAACTCCTCCTAAGTTACTTACCACATCATTCCATGCATTCTATTTAGGTTCATGTCTTTACTCTCAGGATCATTACTGAGAGTACATCTTCCTCTCAGACATGGTGCCTTGCACAAACTCACACTCAAAAACTCTGTGCAGGCTGCCCTCCTAACACAGTCTCACCATGATGTCATTGCTTTCTCAGACTGTACTTCCCTGCAAGCCATCAGGACCACTCTTGTAAAGAAAACTGCCAAATGTGGAGAGTTGCATAGTACGCTCTTCTTCTTTTAAAACAATTCTTATTGTTTTCTTTTATTAGAAAACTAATATATGGCTACTGTAGAAAACTTTTAAATACTGTAAGTAAAATAAGATAAAAATTATTTGTAATCCTACTATCTAACACATTTTATAATCCTAAGAGGTCAGATGTCCTTTTTCCTTCTAGTACTTACCCTAACAATGTTTAAAAACTTACTTGCACTTATATTTCTTTTATCAACATCAACAATTATATTGTATCTCCTGTTTACAAAATCCATACATACCTGAGAGTCTGACCTTATGCTAGAGCAATAATTTGGTTGCATGTAAAATACTTAGATCATTGTAGATGCTGCTCAACCGTTTTCTGAATTTTAGCATTACACAAAAATTTGATACAAAATTGCTTTTTTTTTTTACATTTTCATGGAAACTATTTTCTGTTTATCTCTGAAACTCAGAGATTTTGAAAGTATATTCTAGTTTTTTCCTATTAATTTTGCCTGGCATTTGCTTTAGTGCAGCACCTACTTCTGAGGCCCTCTTCTCTTGAAACTTACACCTGGGCCCCAAGAAGACATACAGTACCTGAACCTATCCTATTAGCCATCACTGGACAATCAGAAGTAGATACCTTTGCAACCAAAGCCAAATTCTCTCTACTATGAATTTAAATTTCTAATTCAGAAATAGCTAGTCTGCCTGTGTCTGTATAGGTAAAAGAACTTCATTTTTGCAACAACTCTATGAAGGTATAACTACGGAGCAGCCAATTTCTGCTAAGCGGCACAGAAAATGGGAAAGCTTCAAGGAAATCAGCATGAGAGTGAGAGGGAAAACGAGCCAGAAAAGACGAAAGTAGAGCACAGAGAGGACTAACTGAAGTTAGAGTTTCTGTTAGCTGCAACCAGAGCAAGGCGGACTGATGAATCAACTGAGATTGTTGCTGCCTTGAGAAAAAGTCATTTACAATAGAGCTGTTCCCTTTTTTCCTTTTATAGTAGCAATATTCTTGAGGTCTTCCACACTAATATACCAGAAAATACTAGGTTCCATAACCTGTCATTCAATTTAATATAGATTAAGATATTAATAAATACCTTGGTGAGCCCAAGCCAATTTCTTCCCAGACTTGAGGCAAGCAGATGTACCAAATGGATTCCCAGTCAAGCAGGTTCTCAACCAGGCTTCCAACTTGTAGAAAGAAAAAGTCTTAGAGGTCTTTGAGAAGCCAGTTTCCGCATGCAGTGGTTGCCACAGTGCAAGTTCATAAAGCGGATATATCTTCCTAGCTCCACTCACTGTACCTTCGATAAGAAAGCTGAGTGCCACAACAGCTTCCCGAGAGACTAGACTACTGTGGGTTGAATGAAATGATGCAGTAAGTTGCTCTGGGTCTAAAAGCAGCTCAAGGAGATCTGACAGATGATCACAGATAAAAGCCTGATGACTGTAATCATTCCAGTTCTAAAAAATATCAAAAGAAAGCACTCTCAACAGAACAAAGAGACTCAGTGAGATCTGAAACTTTTGTATTTTAATTGTTTTATGTTTATACTTTGCCTCATCCCCCCCAAAAGCATTTAAGGTGACTATATAAAACTTATAAAGATTTTCTGTGCATGTGATAGATATAAAGAGATTCTATCCTACCTAAGATAATCCAAAAGTAACACTAGTAGCTAAGCTTCAGTGTATGCCAAGCACTGTTAAAGAAACTTTATCATTATTTAGTCCTAGCAACAGTCTTAAATTAGATGCTATTACCATGCCCATTCCGCAGATGAAGAAATGGAGATACAAAAAGAAACTTGCTCAAGGTCACACAGCTAGTAAATACTCTAAAAGTTTACGTCAAACATTTCATGAAGCACTGCTGCTGCTAAGTCGCTTCAGTCATATCCGACTCTGTGCGAATCCCATAGACGGCAGCCCACCAGGCTCCCCCATCCCTGGGATTCTCCAGGCAAGAACAATGGAGTGGGTTGCCATTTCCTTCTCCAATGCATGAAAAGTGAAAAGTGAAAGTCAAGTCGCTCAGTCATATCTGACTCTTAGTGACCCATGGACTGCAGCCTACCAGGCTCCTCAGCCCATGGAATTTTCCAGGCAAAAGTACTAGAGTGGGATGCCATTGCCTTCTCCGCATGAAGCACTAGGTTTTTTAATTTACCTTCTCAAATCACAGAGCTAATTTCAAAATCTGATGAAAAAAGGCAACTGATCTTACAGTAGTCAGATTTAAAAGAAGTTATTACTTTGGGAATAAGCTTTGAGTTGGCGGACGTTCTAATAACTTGGCTCATTCACTTGACAGGTATTTTTTAAATACCTCTTATGTGATATGACCAGTGTTACTTGATGAATTATACAAACTGAATAAAACATAGTTCCTGTCCTCAAGGAATTCAGCATCTGTGTAGTGAAATGACAACATAAAGTAAAACACAATGAGATAAGACCTATAGCAGAGATCTGAAAGACGTTCTATGGGCAGGAGAGGAACAAGAACGTCGTTTGGAGAAAACAAATATTAGTGTAGCGCTGTTTGAATAGATTCTTGATTGACATTGGTAGTTTTGCAAACAGATCAGGAAAAAAGGCATTCTAGCCCTAGGAAACTGCATCCAAAGGCCCATTGGAGTAAAATTACGTGCTATGTTGAGAGAAGTGAAAATTCTGGGTGGGGTGTAGGGAGCATGTTGGGAAGTGGCAGGGGAAGGTAAAATGGTAGGTAGCATCCATTCAGCAAAAGCCTTACATGAAATACTAAGGTCTCTGGGCTTCATTGTGTGTGCCAGAGATTTTCAAAATATTTTGTAAACAGCTATATCATTTTCTCTTTTGAATAAACTCTCTTTTGGATGTTAGAGAATACTTCAAAGCAGAGCTGCCCACAACCTCACCTCCTCTTCCTCCCTCTTGCTGCATCTCCCTCCCCCATAGTAAGCAGCCTGGAGAGGACTCCAAAGAGTACAAGGGTGCAAACAACAATGACAGAATAATTCACTGATGGAGTTCTGACAGGAGATGGATATAACTGATCTGTGTTTTGGAAACTCAGTATAGTAGGTGGGCTAAAAGCAGGATGATCAAGACTCTTGAGAGTCCCTTGGACTGCAAGATCCAACCAGTCCATTCTAAAGGAGATCAGCCCTGGGATTTCTTTGGAAGGAATGATGCTGAAGCTGAAACTCCAGTACTTTGGCCACCTCATGCGAAGAGTTGACTCACTGGAAAAGACTCTGGTGCTGGGAGGGATTGGGGGCAGGAGGAGAAGGGGACGACAGAGGATGAGATGGCTGGATGGCATAACTGACTCCATGGACGCGAGTCTGAGTGAACTCTGGGAGTTGGTGATGGACAGGAAGGCCTGGTGTGCTGTGATTCATGGGGTCGCAAAGAGTCAGACACGACTGAGCGACTGAACTGAACTGAATACCAGAAATAAAAGCAAAAAAAAAAAAAAAAAGACACTAGGACCTATAGAAGAAGAAGAAGAAAGACAAAATTTTTAAGTTATTTTGGAATCAGAATCAGTAAGGCTTGACAACTAAGTAGGTAAGGGTGGTGATAAAGAGAGCATGGGTGACTGGCTAGTAGTAACTTTCACTGGCACAGGGAATATAAGTTAATTCAAGTGAAGGGAGATTCACTGCAGGGACACATAGTCATCTCCCAAATGGAAGTACAGGGAGGCTTCATCAGAACCGGAACTGGAAAGCCAGTTTGAACCTCTTCCTCTCCCAGGACGCTCTGCATATCTGTTCCATTCTCTTCTTTTTCTCTGATTCCCTCAGAGTTTCTAATCCATCATAACTCCAGGCCACTCACAAATGTGGTACCTGTGCTGGTCTCAATGCCACATGAGCTACCAGCTCAAATGCCCATCACCAAGTGGTAATTTCTTCAACCCCTTGGGGTATTGTTTGGGCCAGGGTCACCATTTCAGATCAGACTAATTTCAAATTCATGCCAAGGAATGGGTTACTCTAGGCAGGTATCCATCCCTGGTCCAGTCAGTTGCTGGGAGATGCCATACACAAACTAAAGTCACCATATACTGGTGCTTACTGTGCAACAAGTCATGTGCTATATATTACTGAATTCTCACAGCCACTCAGAAATCGGCATTATCATCACCATGTAGAGAAAAGAAGCCAAGCAAGAGAAGTTAATTGACTTGCCTACAATCATGTGAAATCGAATTCAACATTTGCAAAAATGTGAACACTAATTAAGAGTCAAGTAAATGATTTGCCAGAAAATTATCTAAGTGATTTTTGTGTCATTGAAGGAACCGAAATCACTTCTCTATGTTGATTAAGACTGCATATGTTGACTTTGTTTTATAAATAGGAAAAAAAGTAAAAAGCAAAACAAAACAAGCCAGCAAATCTCTGGCTTATATAAGTTATTCAAAGTAATTTTTAATGAAGGCAATATATCTCCCTCAAAAAATGTCCCTTTCAGAGAAAGAGACCATAATTTAAACAGTACCTTATTATGACAACTGGATTTTTCAGTCAGGTCAGGAGACTGAGATCTGTGTCTGGGACTAGGCCACTCTTCCCCAATCAAAGATGTCCTCAGGGAGACCTTGTTTAACTGCTGTATATGTAAGAAGAGCAGAAACTGCAGGGTGTCCACTGAAAGCTGTCCAAGAAGAAAATAAATGATGAACCCATGTCCAAAATGACATCAACCACTAGTCTACAACTAAGTAGATATAGTAAAAGAAATTCACAACAGTGTTCTGATCCTAAAAGGACAAATGCAAAAATGTTTCTAGCATTGGATACATATGTCTCTGGTACCCAGATGTAGGAGTGTCTAAAACTAATTAAACTGGAGTCACTTATCTTCTCAGAAAGGTATGTAGCATCTATGGCCATTGATATTCTCTCCCGAAAGTCATGAAACACATTCTTTTAAGAAGTATATTATTTCAGAAGTTTAAAATTATATTTAAAAAACCTTAGTAATTTGAATTAAAAAGTAGAAAGAAAGGAAGGAAATTTAGTCAAGACACAGAAGTTAGTTTAACATAATCATAAACTAATCAAGAAAGTTTAGGATATCAGNGATATTCTCTCCCAAAAGTCATGAAACACATTCTTTTTAGAAGTATATTATTTCAGAAGTTTAAAATTATATTTAAAAAACCTTAGTAATTTGAATTAAAAAGTAGAAAGAAAGGAAGGAAATTTAGTCAAGACACAGAAGTTAGTTTAACATAATCATAAACTAATCAAGAAAGTTTAGGATATCAGAGCAACAGCTGCAACTGTATGTAATTTTTTGGTGTATGGTATTCTGTGGAGGAGTAGGCCTCAGGTTTTCATCAAATTCTTTAAAAAGTGCTTAATTAAAAAAGAAAATACTACTGGCCTGACAAATGTTTCTAAATCATTTCTTATTTGAAGAAAGTATGGTTTGAAGCTCATGATTATCCTCATATACCCATTCCCATACACATACAATGGAGGCAAAAAAGTGAAGTAATACCTCTAGGACTACAGCTATATTCACCCTGATTGCCAACACGGCTCAAAATCATGAAGTCTAAGGAACTTAAAAATATGGATTCTCAGAACCACCTAAACCTAGCTGTTCAAATCAGCAGTCAACATGGAACCTCATGAATCTATGTATTTCTTTTTAAGTTTTTTTCTTAACTAAAGTTACTTTCTTCACTAAACCTTTTAGGGTAACTGTAGTTTCACATACAGCTGCAAGAACAAAGATCTGATGTACTCTTTACTCAATTTCCCATCTTGCCAAACTATCGTGCAATAGTATTGACAGGGTATTGACATGGATACAGTCAGGGTAGAGAACACTTCCCTCCACACACGGATCCTTCATGTTGCCTTTTTATAGCCACACCAACTTCCCACCTTCCCTCACCCCTTCTTTAGCCCCTGGCCACTTTTCTGTTCTCTATTTCCATAATTTTGTCATTTCAAGAATGTTACATAAATGGAATCACAGTATGTCATCTTTTGGGACTGACTTTTTTCACTCAACATAATTTCCTGATTTTATGCATATCAGTACTTCCATTTAATAATTATTTGTTATACTGTCATTACTTCTCCATATACCTGCCTCTCCATGAGACGAGATCTCTTTTTCATTTTTATGTTCCTAGTAACTAGCACACATATAAGTACTCAAAAAACATTGGGGCTTCTTGAAGGTTTTATTCATCTCTGTATCCACAGCACTCACTACTGTACATAGTAGGCACTCAATAAATGTTTAAGGGCTGATGCTGAAGCTGAAGCTCTGACACCTTGGCCAATTGATGCCAAGAGCGGACTCCTGGAAAAGACCCTGATGCTGGGAAAGATTGAGGGCAGGAGGAGAAGGGCAACAGAGAATGAGATGGTTGGATGGCACCACTGATGCAATGGACGTGAACCTAGGCAAACCCTGAGAGGTAGCGAAGGAGAGGGAAGCCTGGAGTGCTGAAGTTCATGGGGTCACAAAGAGTTGAACACGATATAGCGACTGAACAACAACTAATTATAATGCCCTTCTCCTCCTGGTTGTTTGCCAAACTTTTTTCCAATTTCCAAAACCTTGTTTAGATATTATTTCATGTGGTAGAGTCTAGCTAGATGCTAACTAAATACCTTTCTCTCCTTGAGCACACAATTAGATGGCATTTCCCAGCCTCCTTTGAAACTGGTTATGGCATAACTGGGTTACAATCAATGGAATATGGGTGGATTTACACATACCACTTTCAAGCCTCCCAAAGAATAGAACTGAAGGACTCAGGCCCTAGTGGGCATGGCCATAGCAAACTGTATTTTATTTGCAATTGTTCACTTCCTCATCTTCCAAGGGGCTTACATGGCTCTACCCATGGCCACAGGATTTCCCTACTTCCTATGAGGCAGATTCCCTCCCATCTTAATAATATCAGGCATGGACACATTACAAGGCTTTAGCCAATGGAACAAAAGTAGTTGCTGTTTATGTCACATCTGAGCAAAAGTTTTAAGAGGTGTCAAAACTTTTCTCCTATTCCTTTGCTCTTCCCTTCTATCATAAGACAGGTATGACCTTCACAGAAGCTGTTTCTTCAGCCTGAGTCCCCAGATGGGCAGAAACAGAGCCAGACCCTGGAAAACAGCCTTCACTAAAGTGCAAACTAAAAGTCAAATAAGCAAGAAATAAACTCCAGTTACTGTAAGCCACTGGAATTTCATTTTTGTTTGTTTTTAACTGCAGCAAAGCAGACTAGTACAATAGCGGCTCCAAAAGACAGAAGATGCCTAGACCCCTGAGTCACTGCTTAGACAACAGCAGCCTAGAGACTCATCCAACCAGATGCCTTATGTCGGACTGCTGCATGAATAAGAAATAAAATGTTATTGCACTAAGCCACTGAAATGCTGGGCTCACTTGTTACTGTAATAAGCTTACTCTGATTAATACGCTTTCCCTGTGAAGTCTTTCCTCACCATGGGAATTAATTATTCTCTTCTCCATTCTGTTCCTGTACTCTATGCACACTTTTACTGTACATTCCACCCTATTAAACAGTACTTTTTAAACTGAAGCATAGTTGATTTACAGTACTGTGTTAAATTTCATGTGTACAGCAAAGTGATTCAGTTACACACACACACATTTGATTCTTTTCCATTATATACATACATTTGACTCTTTTCCACTATAGTGTATTACAAGATATTGAATATAGTTCCCTATGCCATATAGCAGATCCTTGTTGTTGATCGATTTTATATATGGTAGTGTGCATCTGTTAATCCCATATTCCTAATGTATCTCCCCACTTCACAAGTTTGTTTTCTGTTTCTATGAGTGTTTCAGTTTTCCAAATATGTTCATTTGTACCATTTTCTATATCCACATAGAAATGGTATCGGATTTGTTTTTCTCTTCATTACGTATGATAACCTCTAGGATCATCCATGTTGCTGCAAATGGCACAATTTCATTCTTTTCTATGATGAGTAATTAAAATATGTATCTTCCTTATCCATTTATCTGTTGACACTTAGGTTGCCTCCAAGTGTTAGCAACTGTAAACATGCTGCTATGNCAGATTTGTTTTTCTCTTACTTCATTACGTATGATAATCTCTAGGATCATCCATGTTGCTGCAAATGGCACGATTTCATTCTTTTCTATGATGAGTAATTAAAATATGTATCTTCCTTATCCATTTATCTGTTGACAGACACTTAGGTTGCCTCCAAGTGTTAGCAACTGTAAACATGCTGCTATGAACACTGGGGTACATGCATCTTTTCAAATTAGAGTTTTCTTTGGATATAGGTCCAAGAGTGGGATTGCTGGATCATATGGTAGCTTTATTTTTAATTTAAGGAATCTCCATACTGTTTTCCATAGTGGCTGTACCAATTTACATTCCCATCAACAGTTTGGAAGGTAGTCTTTTCTCCACATCCTCCCCAGCATTTATTATTTGTAGATTTTTTGATGATAGCCATTCTGAATGGTGTGAGGTAATAACTTAAAGTGGTTTTTATTAAACAATTTTTGTTAGAGTATAGTTGATTCGGGCTTCCCTAGTGGCTCAGATGGAAAAGAACCTGCCTGCAATGCTGGAGACCCAGATTCGAACCCTAGGTTGGGAGATCCCCTGGAGAAGGGAATGGCAACCCACTCCAGTATTCTTGCCTGGAGAATCCCATGGGCAGAAGAGCCTGGTGGGCTATAGTCCATAGGGTCACAAAGAGTTGGCCACAACTGAGTGACTAATACAATAACAGTTGATTTACAAGGTCTGTTCATTTGAGGTACATAGCAAAGTGAATCAGTTATACATATATCCACTCTTTTTTAGATTCTTTTCCCATATTGGTCATTTCAGAGTACTGAGTAGAATTCAATGTGGTTTTTGATTTGTACTTCTCTAATAATTAGCATTGTTGGTCATCTGCTGTCTTCTTTGAAGAAATGTTTATTAAATAGCACCTTTTTACACACATCAGCTTCCCCTACTAGTCTATGAGCTACATGAGGGCAGAGTTGCTAGTCTAATCATCTTTGAATCCCAGCACATAGCAGATGCACACTTAAAAATAGGCAGGTGCTCTTACTGTAACATGTCAACAGTTCATAAGCATTCACATACCTCAATATTAGTTTTAATGTCAATGAAAATATTTCCCTCTTCCAATTACAGGGTTTCCATATCATTATCACTTTGAAAGTGGATGAGTTTGGATTGCTAAGTAAGGATTAATTCACTAAATACTAACAAACTGGAAATACTAAAACTTAAAATGGTGCTTTGGGATCACGAGGTCATTAAAATCTAAAACTTGCACACTCTACAGCTAGTACAGAAATTTTAAATAGTTTATTTCCCAAAGTAATAAACACACACACATATACATATAAATTCTTACCTGGTTTCTTTGCTTTTCGACTTCATCCTCAGACATGCAGTTGGATAGAATCTCAGACCATTCCAGGCGCTCCTCTGGTGTCTTCATTGCAAGACTATCAAACATTTCAAAGTAAAGCCATGCCAGATCCTTAGCCAGCTGCAGCTTCCCACATGCAATGTGCCTCCATGTAGACCAAAACAGGCGTGGGTAACCTCCCTCTATGGTCCGTGTTCGCACATAGGTGGATATCTTCCTGAGATAGTGAAGACTGAACTTGGACGGAGGGGGAGTCTGCAAGGCACCCACTATAAAGGGTTCTGCTTTCACCCAGAGGAGAACTCGGGACTGATCCATATTATCTCTAAGGACATCTGCGTGAAAAGGCTTCTTTGCATACCTAGGAAACAAAGTTTCTTTACAAACTAATTTGAAACAAAACTCATTTACACATTTTCTTGTAAGGTGACCTCTCCCTTAACTGTTTTTAAATGTACTGCTGCTGCTGCTAAGTCACTTCAGTCATGTCTGACTCTGTGTGACCCCGTAGACGGCAGCCCACCAGGCTCCCCCATCCCTGGGATTCTCCAGGCAAGAACACTGGAGTGCAGCCCACCAGGCTCCTCCGTCCATGGGATTTTCCAGGCAAAAGTGCTGGAGTAGGGTGCCATTGTCCTAGGTTTAAATGTCCTAGGTCAGTTTAAAAAGTGAATCCAGTTCATTAAACAAAAGCAGAATAGATTTTTGAGTCAGATCTCATCATAATCTATGTGAGCAAGAAAAAAATGTGATAAAACCATCTGACTTGTTCAAAGTGGTTGTTCTAGGAAGAGTATAAATACATGAGGTATGAAATAGATGCCTGCTCAGGATAAAGAAAAGAAGAAATGGAAAAAAAGAGCCATCCTATCACCAGAAATCTTGCTCTACCCTGAGGGCAAACACTAATCAAAATAAGGGGAATAACATTTCAAAGTCCAATCGCTTACATATAGAGGATGAGATTGATTAAAGATTTGGATGTGTTAGCTGCCAGTATGAGTGCAACATCAAGCACTAGCACGAGGTGGCAGACAAGAACGTCCATGTAAACATACACCGGAAAAACTGACCAAGGAAATTAAAGCACCTTTATTCTCTGTAACAGTTAACCTGCTCTGGCATATTCTAGTGTCCTTAGTTCAGGAGCAATATTTTTAGATTTTGTTGCTTCATTGCTTGTTGTAACAACAATACACCATTTTAATGGAATATTTATTAAATATCTAAAAATGGAAGCGGAGGAAAGTATCCATAGGCCTACCACCAAAGGGAAACTGGTTAATATTTTACTGTACTTCCTTTTTCTACACAGGCTTTTGAATGTTCATAGTTGTGATAATACTGTATATTCTGTATTGTATAATTCTGTATTATTTTAAAAGCTGAAAAAATATACTCCAGTTTATTCAACTGTTCTATTTTCAGACACCTTGTAAATTTAAATTTTTTCACAAAAACAAGACAAACAAAATAGTGATCATTGTTGAAGCTGGATGATGAGCACATGGGGGTTCACTTACCTATTCTACTTTTATATATGTGAAATTTTTCCACGATAAAAAGTTTAATGTTTTCACTTTTATAAATAATGCTATAATTACCACCTTTCTGCTTATATTCTGGCTTGTGATTAATTCCCAGAGAAAATTTTCAAAATGTGCATTTGTGAAATGAAATAATTGACATTTCTCAAGTTCCTGCCATATATGTCCACTGCGTTCCAAAATGATTATATAAAACTTTCCATCAGTTGATCAAGCAATGGTTTTCATCAAGCACACCTCAGCATTAACTTCACTTTAAAAACCTTCATTTTATGACTGGATGAAAAAAAGTTTTACTGCTATTTTTGTTTGGCACTTGATTCTAAGAAAGCTGTGCTTCTTTGGGGAATTCTCTATTCAAAAAATAACGGACATAAATTACGTGCATATTATGTGCCAGGTAGGATTCTAAGTATTTCATGCTCTTCACCTTCTTTCATCCTTACAATCACCTAGAGATACATATATTATCCCCATTTTCAGATGAGAAAACTGGGGCTTAGAAAAGTTAAGTGAGTTACTTACCGAGAGTCACATACTTGAGTTGGCAGAGAACCCTGGATTAGAATTCAAGTCAATCTGACTTCAGAACTGAGCTACTTACAAATATATATATTACTACTTTAGGAACCCAGTTTTAGGAGAATCTGGAAAGTAGGAGTGAATCCAGAAGAGAATTACCAGAATGAGCAGTCTTAAACGGAGGGCCACGTAAGGGCCAGGTGAAGAATCATGGAAGCATGAACCCCAGAAAGGGTGTGAGAGGGTGGATGACAGCTATCTTCGAACTCTCTGAGTAAAATCAGACGATGCAGGTTCTGTGAGGAAGATCTTGGTCCGCTCCGGTATAGTCCACCTGTCTCTATAGCGAGCAATCAAAAGCTCACTGGAGACGAACCCTCTATTCTAACCACGAAAATTCGGGACGGCTAAATTCATAAACATAAACGGAAGCTCTTTTCCGCTTCAAAAGCTTCCCTGGGATGCCCTGGGATCCTGGTTTTTTTAGGAGGGGAGACCAGCATGAGGCGCAAGGCCGTCCTCCCGAGGCTTCGCCGCCACCTCATCCGCGATCCGGGGTAGGACGCGGTCCAGGTTGGGAGGCGGGATGTGCAGCCCGAGAGCGCCCCGATCAGACTTCGGGAACAGAGAAGCCCCAGGTAACAGGGTCTGTAGAGGACCCAAGACTTGGCGAGCGCAAAGATGCCTTCCCAGCCGGAGCCCGAAGCGAGATAGTCCCTCCTCCCTCCCTGGCGCGGGCCCGCGAGCGGTTACCTGCCAAGGCAACGAGCCGTTCCACCGGACCTCTCTGGGTGCGGCCGTGCCTTGCGCGCCAGACCCGCCCAGCGCTCGTCGCTCACCCTGTGCGCAAGCGCTAGGCCTCGCACCACCGAGACCTGGCGCACGACATTGCTAGAGCGGCCCAGTACTTTTTTCGCGATCTGCGAACACTTGGCTGGTGCCAAGAGTCTTTGATGCTGGAACCTGGAACCAGACCTGGCTGCTTTCTGGAGTTGCGCTTTTCTACTCAGGGTAGTAGGAAGTTTTCTATTGCTCCACAGAGCTGTGGTCAGCAACTAGCTGCTGGTAAGGTCAGCACGCTTTCATCAGTAATAATAATGAAAGTGAGTTTACTTTTATAGAATACTATGAAGTGGGCACTGATTAAAGCACCTTAACTTATCTCAGCCTTCCTAAGAGCACTCTAAGTACACTTGTTTTACTGATGAAGAAACTAGGGCTTAGAGAGGTGAAAGTAACACAGCGACCGAGCAAAGATACAAACCCAAGCTATCTGAAGCGAGAGCGCCCAGGGTGAGCTCATATTAACCATGTTACTGCTTTTAAGAAGTTTTTTTTTGGATTTCAGTGTATAAGAACATCACTCCTTTCTCTAAACTTTCATTTTATGATTTTTGGCCATTTCCTGCTTTCTTAGTTCGTTTATGGCCTCTAGGTGTGGGAGATACAAAGGTAAGTAACACCATAAAACTCAATTTAGCTCCTCTTGCATGTGGCCTCTCTCCCTTAGTAGGCATCTTCCTGAAAGCAGTAACCTGGTCTCTCTCTTAGCTCTGCACTGTGTCTGGCACAGTGTTAGCCACTTGAATTACAGTGGTGAACAAAACATAAAGCCCTTGTTTTCTTGGAGTGTATATTTTGATAGGGAGAATGGGTGAATGCCAAATCTGAGCTGAGGCCTGAAGAATAAGAAGCCAGCACACGAAGATCACAGTCAGACTCTGTTCTAAGTTGCTGCCTTAAACAGCTGTTAAGAGAGCAGTCCAGATTCATGCTCTCATGAAACTGGCATTCCAGGATGTGTGAGTGTTAGGGCAGGGATAAAAATAATAAAATAAAACAGGGCGGTATAAGAACAGAGATTCAATAGTTGCTAATTTTGGTTGCTCAGTCAAGGAAGTCTTCTATAAAGTGGTGAATTTAAGCTGTTATCTGAGTTTAGAAAAGAGTCACCCCTGTTAGGATCTGCTGCTGCTGCTATGTGTTTCAGGCAGAAAAAAAAAAAAAAAACTAGAATAAAGGCCCTAACCAGGAATGAGCTTAAGGTATTCAAAAAAGAGAAAAGGAAACTGTTTTGCTGGAAAACGTGGTAAGAAGTATACTAGGTGAAGGTACAGATCATGTATGTTTTTTGTTCTTTTTTTCCCAGCTTTATTGAAAAATAATGTTTCTTACTGGCCACATGTGGCTATAGAGCACTTGAAACTTGGATAGTGGCACACTGGGATGATGCTGAGAGTCAGGGCACATTCATTTATACATGCCTCCCCATGTCCTACTTCCTAATTCTGACTTCTGCCTGCCACCTGCTGTGATCACTTGATCACCATAGCTGCATTGCCAATCATGGTTCAAATATTTATCTGTGAGGTTTGCTTTTTCTATTTAAGTTCCCATAAATTTTTATTTCATTATATTTATTCTGCAGATGATCATTGGCATGTTTGAACAGTATCATTCTCCCACTTTCCCAACTCTTTATATTTTAGACTGAGAGATTTTATTTTTGATTATCATCTTAATCTGACTTTATACACATTCCTTATTTTTTGAGATGTAACAGTACAAACTTTTAGGATTGTAAAGGGAAGAGACGCTCGCCTTTGGGATGTTACTAGATTTTAGAACTAAGATATTTTCTAGGATTAACATTATTCTGAAAATTTGGGTGACTGCTTCAATTTCTTTTGTCTCATCCTTAGTCACCCCTTCTCTTCCTGAGGATGAGATAGTTGGATGGTATCATCAATTCAATGGACATGAGTTTGAGCATACTGGAGATAGTGAAGGACAGGAAAGCCTGGCCTGCTGCTTTCCATGGTGTCGCCGAGAGTCAGATACAAACATGACTGAGCAACTGAACAAATCTATTTCTTTATATTATCAATGTTTTAACATTGACTCAGCTAGGCCAGTATTCCTCTTTAAACTTTTTAGGCACTAGTTACCCACTTAGAGAATAATTAGGCAGATGGTTTATTTAAAGTTATATATTTGTCTTTCACTGCCTATTAATATTTTTAATGTGTATGAAACCCAAGTGATATACATATATATAATTGATATATTTTTAATCTCTTTAGACATTTCTTATGGGGCTTCCCTGGTGACTCAGTGGTAAAGAATCCGCCTGCTAATGCAGGAGACATGGTGTGATCCCTGGGTCAGGAAGATCCCCTGGAGAAGGAAATAGCAACCCACTCCAGTATTCCTGCCTGGAGAATCCCATNATCTCTTTAGACATTTCTTATGGGGCTTCCCTGGTGACTCAGTGGTAAAGAATCCGCCTGCTAATGCAGGAGACATGGTGTGATCCCTGGGTCAGGAAGATCCCCTGGAGAAGGAAATAGCAACCCACTCCAGTATTCCTGCCTGGAGAATCCCATGGACAGAGGAGCCTGGCAGGCTACAGTCCATGGGGTGACAAAGGGTTGGACACGACTTAGTGGCTAAACAAGGAAACATTATTATATTATCTCATAGCTAGTATAAAGGCTGGGGATCTTATTAAGTGCAATGGAAAGTCATTCGAGGCTTTTAAGCAGAGAAATTATATGATCTGACATATGTGTAAAAAATCATGGCAGGGAAAAGGGTCGGGGTGAGAAAGAGATCCTAAGATATTAGGAGTGGAGGCAGGGAGACCAGTTAGGAAGCCCTTGCCTGGTGGGAGATGATGTGACGTGGCCAAGAGGTGGTGGAGATATATAATAGTGGACAGATTCAAGAAATGGTTTAAAGGTAAAGATTCGGATAGGGGACACAGGAGAGTAATCAAGGAAGATACCTGAAGCTTTGCAGTGAACAACTAGGTGGTGATTTACTGAAATGAGCAAAGGGGCGGGTGGAAGGGGTCAGAGGGTCGTTTCTATATTTTTNTGCTTTAGCCTACCAGGGAAGTGTTCTGTTCAAACCTCTTGGCAGTTAGAACTGATACCCAGAGATGCCAGAAAGTAAAAAGGCTCTGCTTATGCCCCACGTGCACCAAAATCCTCCCCCTCTGCTTTTATCCAAGATTCAGGGAGTCTGTTCACCGAGACTGGGGAATTTTTATCTTTTTTTTTCCTGGAGGGAGGGGTTGAGGGGTTGTATAGTTGTTATCACTATGCTAACATCTGAGACTTCTTAACCAAAATTTAAGATTATGATTAGAACTCCTATGGAGTTAAAGATCACTGTTTATATTAATCTTAAAGTGATGCTTCTGTTATTTAAGACAAGTTAATTTTGATCATATGAGACCAGAACTTCCTTTTCTGTCAGATCCAGAGTTTTACTGAGGCTGATGCTTTTTTAGTTTAATTATGTATCCAAGATTTTTGTACAAAGCAGTAGCTTCTTTCACCAAAGTTAGTATCTAAAAAGCATATAAAGGTGAACACTACAAGAGTCCAAAATTACCATTGATTTCAGTAATACATGGGCTTATATGTTCTATACCCTTTCTCAATATCTCCATTATATTCTGATATTTGTCAGTATTAAAGAGATTATTTTTTCATTGATTAATAATTCATTGGCATACTTTATACACTGTATTGTATGCTGCTGCTGCTAAGTCACTTCAGTTGTGTCCGACTCTGTGCAACCCCATAGACGGAAGCCCACCAGGCTCCCCCATCCCTGGGATTCTCCAGGCAAGAACACTGGAGTGGGTTGCCATTTTATTGTATATCTAGACAATATTAAAAAGTAGTTTTTCTGTGTTGGGGCAATATATATATGCTCTATATTTATACTATAAATACTATATAAGGTATATATGATGTTATTATTTCAGTGTACTAAACATGTCTTTCAGTTTTGCTCATTGGTAGGTCACAATATTTTATCAGTGTGAAGAAAACTAAAATCGTAAGAGGTGAATTCTGATTTCTTTTCCTGATGATTTTACACTTATCAACAGCTTCTTTGGAGATTTTGGTTTCATGTTTGGAGGAACCCCTCGTCAGCAAGACAGAAATATTCCAAGAGGAAGTGATATTATTGTAGATCTAGAAGTCACTTTGGAAGAAGTGTATGCAGGAAATTTTGTAGAAGTAAGTCCAAATTATGCAGCTGTTCATATTAACTCTAGAATGTGTTCTTGTGACTAAAACTAAGAGGTTTCTGGGTACTTTCTCTGTCTTTTAGGAAGGGGGGCAGTGCATAGAATTGAATGAATCATAAGCCATGATTATGTTCCATGAACTAATGATTAGTTCATGATACACTGTAATTGTTTCATGAACTCATCTCTCAGCCCAAGAACTTAATAAAGCAATAAGTGAAGTCGCTCAGTTGTGTCTGACTCTGCGACCCATGGACTGTAGCCCACCAAGCTCCTCCGTCCACAGGATTCTCCAGGCAAGAGTACTGGAGTGGGTTGCCATTTCCCTCTCCAGGGGATCTTCCCGACCCAGGGATCGAACCCTGGTCTCCCACATTGTAGGCAGACGCTTTAACCTCTGCAACCACCAGGGAAGCCCAATACCAGGACTTATATCTACCTACTTGCTACTTCCCTATTCCATCCCCCCACCTCCCTTCCAAGGTGACTACGTCATATCCTGAGTTTCGTCTCTATTGCCACTCTTTGTTTATTTGTTCTATTATATGTGTATGTATACCTGAATAGTATTTCATTCACTCACATTGTTTCTGACTTTTTGAAAACAACATCAGACTGTACATTATCTTCTGAGACTGGCCTCTTTTTAATTACTCTTAATATTGTCAGGATTTGCCCATGTTGTTGCTTACAGCTATAATTCTACTGAATAGAATTTCACTGTGACCACATTGGACCAATAGGCATGTAGATTGTTTCCAGTTTTTTTCCAATTCCAAACAGTGCTTTTAGGAAGCCTTATACCTATATTCAGGTACAGAGATTAATTTCCCATGTTCCCTTGCAGGCCTGTTGTTTGTAGTCGCTGGCTATAGATAATGTACACATCACTTTCTTGTAGTTAGCATGCTCCTAGACAGATTCCTTGTTAATCTAATTATTGTAAAGAATGTATGTATGTGACCTTGCTATTTAAATGCCCCCAAGGCGATTCTTTTTAAGAAAAATAATTACGCTAAAAGAGCATAGTGGTTAGAAGTACAGG
The DNA here is from genome assembly GCA_006410615.1 of Neotragus moschatus. Lineage (NCBI taxonomy): Eukaryota > Metazoa > Chordata > Mammalia > Artiodactyla > Bovidae > Neotragus > Neotragus moschatus. The sequence continues at coordinate 195,541 of SJYA01000068.1, read as the reverse complement.
CTTTGGACCTGGACTTGCCTGATTTAGAGTCCTGGCTCTGCCATACATTGGTTGTGTGACCTTGGTCATATTACTGAGCCTTTCTGTGCTTTCATTCCATTCTCTGTAAAATGGAGACGATAGTGGTATCTATGTCATAAAGAGTTCTTAAACACATGTGATTAGGGCCTTGCCTGACACATAGTAAGTGCCATAACTGTTAGCTCTAATTACTTTTATTGCTTATTCTGTTGAACTGGGCTTCATACATTAGTAGGCTTTGAGGGATTTTTCATCAAGCATTTGCCTCACTCAGCTGCATAGGCATGCATTTCTTCATATATTTTATTATATATGAAGGATATAATATATATATCCTTTGATTTGGAGGGATCAGAATGTTTGATTGCAGTCAGCTACAAGGAGATGCTCATTGTGTGTCTTCTTACAGGCTGAGTATCTAGATTGGGGCAGCATTGGAAAACACTCCCAGATTGAGTTGCCTGAAACAAGAAGTGTTTTCATGAGGTTAATCATGGCTAATCTTGGAGTGGGAGCCACATGCCAGCTTTTGAAGGCTGTGGTTCTTCAGGGGTCCTGCTTTACACAGCTCAAATTTCTCGAGAAACAATAATTCTGTGGACTGTGTTAACTCCGTAGTATTTCTTTGTGGCTTAGAAAAAGTGATCCTATACACACTATCTTCTAGTTATCTTCTTTCTTACCTTCCTCTCTCTCCTCCAGCTTTAGAATTTGAGTCCGTTAAAGATCCATTTACTACAGTCCTGTGGGGGGGCTGACTTGTAACTCCTCCAGGGCTTCTCTCAGCTGTGGGTCTCCCTGAAGGATGGCTTGGGAGAGAAGGGAAGATTCCAGCCCAGATCCGGTGAGGAAACTGAAATCTGGGGCTGCAAAAGAGAAGCTTATGCTGTGTGTGCATTTCCTAGGTGGTTAGAAACAAACCTGTGGCGAGGCAGGCCCCTGGCAAACGGAAGTGCAACTGCAGGCAGGAGATGCGGACCACCCAGCTGGGCCCGGGGCGCTTCCAGATGACACAGGAGGTGGTCTGCGACGAGTGCCCGAATGTCAAGTGAGTAGAAGTACCTTGTTTGCTCTGCCAAGGCACACTTTAATCATCTCATTGGTCTAATAAAATGCCCATGGTCCATACCAAGATTTTTTTTTCCTTCCCTCTCTTCCTCATGTTCTGCCAGAGGACAGAGCAAAGAAATTTACATTTTTGTTTCTTCTTAAAGTATCTCTTCTGAATGTCTTCTTTTATGTCTATAAACGAATCAGCTTTATTTCTGAATATTCTTAAAGCTGTTGATATTCTATGTTTTTCTACTTGGAATATTTAGAGCAATCTTATATGTCCAGCTAAATTTCAGATTAGAGACATACTGTTTGCTGATTACATTATGAACACAACTATTTATTGAACCTTCAGTTGTATATATTAAATCTAGCTCATTTATTTGTGGGATCAGGGGGAAAAATCAAATAGGATAAACTCACCTGTTAGATTTTCTGATAAACATGACACTGTCCTCTCAGGTGGACACTTATGTAAGTGGTTTTCTCTGTTATTGATCCTCATGTTAAAGCAGCCGGCCAACTGCAGGCCCTTTTGGAATCAGTGGTTGTGTGATTACATGATATATAGAAGCTTTGCCCTGGCATTTGGCACGTGGAAGGTGTAAATGGATATCAAGTGGCTTTGTCATCTAGAGATACAGGCTAGTCTTCCAAGAAAAAGTAGATTGAGTAGATAAAACTTGAATTATCTGTGCCTGGGATTTGGTTTATATTTTCATTTGTTTTTCCTTTTAAATTCTCTTTGTCTCAGACTAGTGAATGAAGAACGAACACTGGAGGTAGAAATTGAACCTGGAGTGAGAGATGGCATGGAGTACCCCTTTATTGGAGAAGGTGAAATATTGACATTGATGTTTTATTATAATTTTCTGCTCTCTGATTGCTTATGAATACCTCCCACCTCACCCCATACTTCATGGCCACATAGTAAATGCATGCATCATTTCCAACACACTTCCAACATTTTTTAGGATATAGGAAGCTTTTTGTGACCATCTTTAAGCTCTAGCATTACTGTTTATCCTTTGAATATGATGGCCAAAAGTTACTGTCCAGTAGCCTAAGCTGGGCTTCCCAGGTGGTGCTAGTGATAAAGAACCTGCTTGCCAGTGCAGGAGGCGTAAGAGATGGGGGTTTGATCCCTAGATCAGGAAGATCCCCTGGAGGAAGGCATAGCAACCCACTTCAGTATTCTTGCCTGGAGAATCCCATGGACAGAGGAGCCTGGAGGGCTATGGTCCATAGGGTCGCAAAGAATCAGACATGACTGAGTGACTTAGCATGCACACACAGCCTAAATTATATCAAAGTTTAAAATGTTCAGAACTTAATGGATCAATTTGAACTAATTAATTTGAATTAATAAAAGAAGAGACGTAACTCTAATTGTCATTAATAAGATGCTCTCAGACCTCATTTTGGGGTTAAATTTAAAACTCTAGAAGAAAAAATAGCTTTAAAATATAAGGTTCAGAAATCAGTGAATCATTCTTTGTTTAGGAAATAGGTCAACTTATTTACTACTGTGCCTGAGGCACAGGTGAGCCTCACTAATAATCTGAAATTGGATATAACCAAGTAGAGAGACTGCGCTCACAGATAGGCTTAACAGTCAAAGCCCAAGTTAGTGGCTTTAAAAACTTTTTTCAGCTACCAAATAGATTCGTAGTGTTCTGCTTACAGTGTGTGGTAATCTCTTCTGAGTAGGTGAGCCTCACGTGGATGGAGAGCCAGGAGACCTGAGGTTCCGAATCAAAGTTGTCAAGTAAGTCATCTCAGTTTGGAAGGCTTCTTTGGGTTGGAGCCTCTTATTCAGCCTAAATATTTATTTATTTACTCAGGACTTAAGATTCTAGACGATGTTGGGTGGAGAGAATTGATAAGTAAGGAGCTATGAAAGAGAAGCAGACAAGTAGGTCAGACATATTAACTAAGGAAATGCGCCCCATGCAATAATGGGAGACTTTTCCATAGAAAGGACTTACTGTGATGTCATCTGCAGCTGCTGGGCAGCTTCCCTGGTTGCCTTTCTTCAACACGCAGTGCCCCTTACATAAGAATTTTGCCTGGATCTCAGACTTTCTTGTTTACCACTTTGGAGACTAGTGATGCCTCTGCTTCTAAGGATTCGTTGAAACAGGATTCCCACCCAAATATGGAGAAATGGGCCCCCAGTGCCAAAGACTTTTTTCTCTCTCATAGCGCTCCTTAATCTCAGTGATCTTTCCCCAGTGTTCTTCATCTGCCTTGTCTTTCTGATCACTTCCTGGGAAACTGGGATATGTTCTGTTCCCTGAATGAACCTAGTCCCTTCTCAAGTCCATATCTTTGCCAGAATTCCCTCTTGTCCTGTCCCCAGCCTCCCATGCACCCTCCTTATCTACAGCTTCAGAGCTGACCGGGCCTTATAAACCCAGCTCTGGGATCCCCACCGATCTCTGACGCCCTTCTCCCCCAGTTCCATGGCCAGAAGTTGTCCTTCTCTTTTTTCCATAATCTGATTACTTGTATTTTAATTATATGCTTTTGCTGTTACTGATCATAAGCTCCTAAAGATGAGGGTTTAATAAATCCTACTAACTTGACAGTCTCTATTAATAGTATACACAAAGGAGTGTCTTAAGAGATGCTTATTGTTTGAAAGAGTGGCATCCATCCTTTTCCATGACTTTTCTAAAAACTTTTTGAACTCTTCCAAAAAAAGACTTTGGAAGTTACTGATCTTTACCTTGTTCTCTTCCAGGCACTCGATATTTGAAAGGCGAGGAGATGACTTATACACAAATGTGACAATCTCCCTCGTAGAGTCTCTGGTGGGCTTTGATATGGACATTACTCACTTGGATGGTCACAAGGTAAGCAAACAAGCTCTTTTAAAAGTCCTGTCCTTTTAAAGCCTTCCTGTGAGTGATGCTGAGGTTACTTCAGTCCTTTGGAGCCACGGAGACATGTTTTGCTTGCCCCTTCATCCTGGTGCTCTGCTGAGCTGTGACATGAGCTCTGGGTACCAGTGCTCACTGGAAGCTGTGTTGTGCTCCGAGAGTACAGTCCTTCTCTAGTATCCCCTTTTGCTTTTCAGGTACATATTTCCCGGGATAAGATCACTAGACCCGGAGCCAAGCTATGGAAGAAAGGGGAAGGGCTCCCCAACTTCGACAACAACAACATCAAGGGCTCTTTGATAATCACTTTCGATGTGGATTTTCCAAAAGAACAGTTGTCAGAGGAAACAAGAGAAGGTGAGGGTATAATGTTTATTGTTCAGGGAAAGATGAGTTCTGCTTTAGAAGGATCAGAGGCTGGGAGGGTGAAGGCTGCAATAGTTGCTTGAGAAGAGGGCCCAGGTGGTGGGTCGTAAGGAGAAAGGAAAGAGGTCAAAAGTGGAAAGAGGACAGAGAAGAAGAGATGGAAGGCAGCTGAAGAGCTTTTTGTCCATTCCAGTTGCCTCTTCTCAGGGAATTTTGTGGGACGTGTGTGTTGTATGTCTGCCTGAGACACAAAGACAAGGGATCACCTTGGACGTGCGTGTATGGGTATCCACACGTGATGCAGTTGGACATGGATTGTTACTTGTTTAATTCAGATCTATGCTTGTCCTAGGGCCTTTTGTGGAGCCTTCCTGTGAAGCATGCTCTTTTAGCTGCATTTTTGTTAATGGAGTCATTTGTTCATTCTTTCCCCAGGTATCAAACAGCTACTGAAACAAGGATCAGTGCAGAAGGTTTACAATGGACTGCAAGGATATTAAGAATGAATAAAATTGGACTTTGTTTTAAAATAAGTGAATCGGCGATATTTATTATCTGCAGGGTGTTTTTTTTGTGTGTGTATTTTTGTTTCATTTTCAATATGCAAGTTTGATTTAATTTTTTTTCTTCTAATGATCGTCATGAAATGAGTAAGCGGGCTTAAGAATTTGTCCATTTGTGTTGAGAAAAGAATGACCAGCAAAAGGTTTAACAATACCTCTCCCTTTGGGATTTATGTCTGGTGCTGCCGCCCGAGTTTCAAGAATTAAAGCTGCAAGAGGACTCCAGAAGCAAAAAGACACTATACAAAGGGTTGGAGTTAATTGTTAGCTGTTTCATTTGAAATGCCAACTGGAGAAGTCTGTTTTTAAATACATTCTGTTAATTTTTTTCTTGACTCCTGTTTCTTGTTGGTTTAGCTCCCCTGATGTCTGTCCCATCTCCGTCTTTTTTCCTTGTCATTTTTCCTTAATCAGCCTCATTTCCCTCCCTGGGACCTGTGTGCTAGTTGGATTTTCCTCCCATGAAGCAAGATGAACACACAGACCTGTGAGAGAGTGGTGAAGATAAGTCCCCATACCCAGTTAAACACACATGGCACTTTCTAGAGAGGAGCCTGAAGAAATTAGAGATGCGAGTGGATGAAACAAGGACCTAATTATCCTTGAGAAAGTATATTCCTTCTCATTTTAATTCAGTTCAGTTCAGTTGCTCAATCTTTGCGACCCCATGAAGGGAATAGTAAAATCTAACATGGGAACTTTACTGTTTAGAAAGCACTTTTCACGTGTCCAATCTCAGTTGACATATTTAACAAGTCTTTGGCTTGTGTTGGGAACTAGGATTGTTTTTGCTCCTAGAAAGTGAAATTTAAAGTACTAGAGTAACAAATTTACATTTTCTTCTGTCAGTGGCACCTAATTCAGGTGGTATGTGACTTCAGTATACGTGAATTTGGAACCTCTTTCCTTTTTCTTCATTACATGGTCAGATCACACTCTTCTTTACTTTAGCTGGTGAATGTTTCAATGTTGTTGAACAACTGTTGCAGGGGGTTTATGGAGCGGCCGTCGAGCCATCAGTATGGTTCCAGCAACATTCCCGTCTATGTCTGTATAACAGCCAAAGCTGCTGTTGCCTTTTCATTTATTTTGCTGTTTTATAAAAATTAAGGGGAGAGGGGAAGAAATTTCATCCGTTTAGAACAGTTAACAAGCACATCATTTAGCCTTGATCAGACACTATTTGGATTTGAGTGATCCAACTCTGCATTTACTTGTAAAGAGAAAGAAAATTGAGGAATATTTAAAATGCTAAAAATCTTAGAAAGTAAATGCACCACAGAGATACATATGTGTTTCATGGACTTGTACATTTAATATTCATTATGTACTAAGATTCTGTAGTTAATTTCTGAGGAATAATTACCAACATTTATCTTTTATATCTTAGCCCAGGAGAGCTCTCGATCATGATTTGCACCTATTGATTTTTTCCAAGATTTTTGCAAGAATCAGTCACATACTAAGCTAAAACTGTTCTTAGCTAGGAAGACCCCAGATATAATTCTTTTGCTGCAAAAAAGAATGTTCATGGGGCTTTGTCACTATTTAAGTGCTTTCTCTGAAACACATTTTAATATGGAAAGACTTGTATCAGAGCCCCATAGGTTTTCTTGTAATAAAGCATGGTAACAGGATGGTGTGGTGGAGATGACAGGAGGATTGTAAAACCAGGCTTTAAAGTCCAAGCTTTTTGCACTAGGGTACAGCTGCCTTCCCAGAAGTTAGTGCTGCCCCAAAGTGGAGCAGAAATCCCCAAGGCAGCAAGCTTCCTGCGGAATGGGCTTGGGAGGTCATAGTGGTCAATATGTAAGCTTCCCTCAAGCCAAAAGTTTCTGTGTGCCAAAAAAAAAAAAGTTTCTATGAGTTACAAAGTTTTCATGCGAAGAACTGAAAACTTGTCCTCATATTCACTGAGTAGAAAATATTTATTGAGTCCTTACTATGGGCCAGTTTCTGTTCAAGTGTTTTATGTGAATGAGGTTGTTTATATGGAAGAGAGACTGTTATCCTCAATCTACAGATGAGGAAATTGAATTACATCTCACAGCTTACAAGCAGTGGGTCCAACATTTGAAGCCAAGCAGTCTGCTCCAGAGAATGTATCTTCCACTACCGTGAACTCATGATTTCTACTCAAAGAAAACAGGTGGTGTGGAGGAATATTCTAGGTAGTGATGGTGGGAGGATAAATAATAGTGTCTTCAGCCCTGCAGAGAAAAATGTCCCGGCAGTGAGATATATAATGAAGCAGAAAGGATGGTTGGCCTGAGATCAGACTCAGTTCTGTGACACTGGGCAAGCCAGTTAGAAATGATGGTTGATATATTTTAAGGCAAGTTTTTGCACATTTCTAACATACTTTGGCTATATATGTAAGTTTAGTTTCTGCTCTTCAGCTACATTCACTATTGGTTATATTGCCAGATTTCTGAATGGGTGTTAGTGCTCAGAAATCACTGTTGTTGGAAAAGGGAACAGGATATGGAAACTTAAAACCAATTGTAAAAGTTGGATTGGTTGGTCTTAAAAATGGAAGGAAGATTTTACTCTAGTCTTTGAAAAAAAGTTAAGCTGCAATTAGCTCCAGTAAAAACATCTATCCTGAACAAAGACTCCAGGAGATAAGCAGAGAGGGGAAAAGCTAGAGGAGTGTTTACTTTTTTAAAACTCTAGACTTTCAGTTACTGGCATGGTACCAGAACTCATGATGAAGGGTTGACTGGTGGGCACCGGTACAGCTTCCACCATGGTTTATGTCAAAGAGCCCACACCCTTTCTCTTTCCACTAAATGAAATCAATACTTACGAGTGGTACAACTTTAAATATGGTATCTCTACTGATGCGGCCAGCCCGAGAACGCCATGATCAGAGTGCAGTGTCATCACAGAGCTAAGTGTCAATGAGAATGCTCTAGAGCTCCTCAGCTGGGACACATGTCCGATATGTCCACTTCTGAGCCCCTGAAAGGTGGCTGGTGCAAGCCGAGAGATGCTATACATGTAAAGTACACAGTAGATTCTGAAGACTTCGTACAAAAAAAGAATGTAAAGTAATGCAATAATTTTATATATTGGTTACATGTTGAAATGATAGTATTCTGGTATATTTGGTAAAATATATTATTAAAACGATAAATAAAATACATTATAAAATCCACCTTACCTTAGCTGTGGTTTTTTACTTTTCAAAATGTGGATTCTAGAAAATTTTAAATTACGTGTGTAACTCACTTTACTGATAGCGAGGCTGCCAGGTTACTTCTCAGTATGGGGCAAATTGACTTAATACTTTGGGATGAAGGGCCTCATGTTCACTGTTATTCAATTACATCTCATTCAGTTCAGTCCAGTGGTCCAGATGGTTAAGATGTTTTGGGATTCCAACTCAGTCATCTGATATTCTGTGCTTCTCCACTTGATGTTATCTGTCCTCTGTATTGGCTGAGACATCAAGATTTTTATCCAAATAGTGAAGAAAAGAATTGAAGGCCAGCTCTTGAATTTTGCCATTGAAAGCCTTGCTCCAGGTTGTCATTAAAACATCGGCATATAGTCATATCAGCCTCCATGAAAATAGCTGTTTTGCATGTAGCCATATTTCTTATCATGTCCACAAGGATATCCTGAGAGGCCTTGCTGAAATCCATTTATACAACAGCTTATTAGGAAATGAGGTGGGTCTGACTTGACCCATATTTGAGTCAAGCCCATATTTGTGCCCTAGGGATCAATACGTTCTAATTCACATGCTTACAAATGATGCCTAAGTTGACTATCATGTTCTTAGCTTTTGGAAAAACCGCGCATCTTCAGTCTTTCAGCCTCTCACTCCTCCACAGTCCCTCAACATCACAGCCATGTTTAACAACCTCCTCTATATTCCTTCAAGCACTTAGATTTTGTCTAGTCCAGAAGACATGGTTTCCTTTCAAGTGGTAAAAGTGTTTCTTGTCATCAGCTCTCCCCTTTTGGGCTTCCATTTCCTCCTACTGATGTTCATTCTGCCCTTTACATTTCAAACGTTCTTCCTGACAGAGTACAGATGCAAAACTGGAGGTTTTATATACCATAGTGATTAAAATGTATATGATCTAGAATCAAACTCCAGTGCCACCACCTACAAGCTATGCCTCAGTTTTTCCATCTGCAAAATGGTAATAATAATAGCACCTATTTCACAGGGTCATTGGACAGTTCCAACTGGAATCCCTGGCTTGGGGCAGATAGACAAAAAGGAGCAAGTTAGTATTTCTATGTTGCTGAACTAAGATTTGTTAAGGTTTATGATTTTTTTTTTAAAATTTCCTCCCCTCTGCAATGCATGAGGTTTGCCTCAAGGTGGCACTAAAATAGTGCTATGCTAGTGTTAAAATCAGCCCTGAAACTCCGGACTTTTTAAAAAAGCCATTTTCAATTAAAAAAAAAAATGAGTTATTCGTTAAAATGACAAGAATGATAACTTTCAATGCAAATTCAAATAAATAATGCACCTTGACTGTCTCTGCCCTCCTCTCTTAGCCTCACTTAATCCTAATGTAGATTCCACAGAGGGTGAATTTTGATTTAGAGATCAATTCTGCCAAAAAACAAAAATAAATAAAAGATGGATCCTGAGAAAACAGTTGTGGAAAACATCGTGAGGAGCCAGACTAGATGATTAAAAACAGATAATTAAAGCCTCTGTCTCTTCTGCTGCTGCTGCTAAGTTGCTTCATTCGTGTCCGACTCTGTGCGACCCCATAGACGGCAGCCCACCAGAATCCTCCATCCCTGGGATTTTCCAGGCAAGAGTGCTGGAGTGGGGTCACTAACCTAGGACAACAGAAAATTGATAGACAAGGTTTTCAGCAAGGCATTTTATGATCCATACCTTTATATCTTTGGGGGCAGAATTGGAGACATATAGTTAGATTTATAGCTCACTAACTTTGGCTGAACATGCTGTTGATTAATGAGTCAGTCCCTTCCTCTCAACGTGGAAGGGAGCCGGTCTCTGCTGGCACAAAACAGAGCTATGTCCTCTCAGTCTTAATCTATTCAGTACTTTTATTAGTGGTGAGCGTTCAGGAAGAGTTTAAAATGCCAAGTGCCAAGTGTGTAACAGTTTCATAGCCCTTATGTGCTTATAGATCCAAAAGTCCTAGGAGAGAAGCAGGACACATTAAAGCTGACCAGACAAGCTTTGACTCCTGCACGATGCTCTGGATGGGGGAAGCACAGCACAACACAGTTACAAGGGGACTTGCACTAAATTTTGAGGGCAAGTAACTGTAACAACGGTTTCCCTGGTGGCTCAGTGATAAAGAACCCGTGTGCAGTGCCGGAGATGTGGGTTTGATCCCTGTCGGGAAGATCCCCTGGAGGAGGGCATGGCAACCCACTCCAGTATTCTTGCCTGGAGAATACCCATGGACAGAGGACGCTGGTGGGCTACAGTCCATGGGGTTGCAAAGTGTCGAAAACAACTGAAACTATTGAGCACGCAAAACTGTAACCAACTAAAGAATCAGTTGATTCGAAGTTTTATACCATCAGGACCACTATATGAAGCTGTAAGTCTCCAAATGGTATGAGTTAGATGTCTCCATGTTCTGAGGTTTGATAAAGGAATTTTCACACTGGTGGGAGCAAGAAACTTCCCCTAATTCTGCTCACCAACTGCAACAAGAAGGAAGCCTGGTGAGCAGCCTGATGATGCTATTAATGGTGATACCCCAGTTACTATTGCCGGGTATCAAATTACCCCAAACTGAGCGGCTTAAAACAGCAGCATTTATTTTTATTGCAAGCCTGCAGTATGGGATGGACTTGATGAAGACAGCTCCTTTGTGCATGTGGTGTCCACAGGGACAGCTCAAAACCTGGGGACTGGAGTTCTCTGAAAGTTCTATTCACATTTCTAATAGTTGACCCTGGGAGGATTCAAGCAGCTAGTGGCTGGAACAGTGAGGCTTCTTGGGAATTTTTATCCCCGTGTAAGCTCGGCTGCATGGCAGCTTTAGCATAGCTGACCTTCCTCTATGTTACTTCAAGGCTTCCAAAACACATGTTTCAAAAGACAGAAGAAAGGAAAAGCTTTATTTTTTTGTATGACCTAGCCTCCTAAGTCACGCAGCATCTTTTTCTCCATATTCTTTCTATTCATGGCACCACAAAGGCTCACCCATCTTCCAGGGGAGAGAAATTAGACTCAACCTTTTGATGAACGACTCTTCAGGTTCTGAAAGAGTACATAACTCTGCATATATTGTTGTGCCCCCCCCCTTTTTTTCCAGAAAATACAATTTGCCCCGGGAGATCACATGAGATAAACATAAGAGCAGTAACCATGAGCCAGGGATGTTAGAGCGGCGATGGGGAAGCCTCATGGTGCTCTTGCAGCATGAAAGAGGGCAGCGAAACTCAAGAAGAATGAAGGGACTATCTGCACATCCATGAGCACCTCCCTGTCCCTGCCACCCAGGAAGGGAAGGATTCTGGGAACAGGAGTCTTGGAAATGGGACCTGAGCCAAAGGTAGCACCATTCTAGTCCATGGGGTTATCCCCTTCTCTGCTGGAGGGGCCTGAAAAATGTGGGTTACACATCAGTGACCTTCCATGAGAACATGAAGGATGCTGGTTAGAGCCATGGACACTCAAACTGAGACCATTGTCAAGAGGACAGGTCTGGTTCCTGTCATTACAATAGCTGAAACCTCTCAGAACCTGGTTCTGGGAAATGAGGACGACTAGTTGTGTTTCCCTGGAGGAGGGCATGGCAACCCACTCCAGCGTCCTTGCCTGGAGAATCCCCATGACCAGAGAGGAGCCTGGAGGGCTACAGTCCATGATGTCACAGAGAGTCGGATACAACTGAGCGACTAAGCATAGCACAGTTGTGTTTTAAACCAAAAAGCACAAGGAAAGTCCTTAAAGTCAATTGCATCTTCTGGTAGCCCTCAGGACTTGCCACAGTGTGATCACTGAATTCATCCCCACCAGCTGCCAGGTGCTGTGTAAGGTACTCAAATATGCTTCTCAGCACGGGGGGGGGGGGGTGGCCTCACAGTCTAGTGCAGGGGGTTCCCACACCGACCCCTGACCCCATATAATTCATGTTCAATGCAGAAAACTTGGAAAACACATACAAAATGTCATATTTGAACCTAAAACTCTAGGGAAGAATTCAAAACACAGTTACTCCAAGCTGTGTGTGCATGCTGAGAATTTGATCAAAAAGGAAATGCAGACTCAAACTGTTCTGAAGTACCACACTATAAGTTGTCTTTACATTTCTTTGATGGTCTTTGTTTTACATTTCTTCGAAGTTTCAAGCCTAGATCTAGTCAGCATGGCTCACTTTCTAGAGAAACTGGCTGAACTGAGACAAATTCTTGGCTACGTGTAAGCCATGGGAGTGTGGTCCCTGGAATTTTGGTGACCGCATATAAATCCAGAATGACCATAGAATCTCGGACTGGCTAAACTCTGGGCAATTCTTGGATTCATTCAATGTACAGATATGTTTATTCTCAATTTGTTTCAGTGTGATCATACTTAGCTCTAGGTCTGCAGTTCTGAGTCCAAGTGCTGACTATGCAGTGAGACCGTCTGAATTAAAAGCCGGGATCTTCCCATTATCAGCAATGTGACCTCAGAGAAGTATCTGAACCTCTCTCAGCCTCAGTCTCCTCACCTACATCATATTCTGAAGATACACAACATGATGTACTTAAAAGTACTTAGCAAAGTACCTGGTATGCAGCAAATACTCTTTAAATATTAGTTATCACTGTGGGCTGGATGTTTGTGGCCCTTAATTCTCCTCCAACCACCAAATTCATAGATTTCAGCCCCAGTGCCTAGTGATGGTATTCAGAAGTAGAGTTTTCAGACGGTAACAAGGTCATGAGGATGGAACCCTTATAAATGGGATTAGTGCCTTATAGAGATGTGAGAGAAGATTTCTCTTTCCACCATGTGAGGATACAAGAAGAAGACAGCCATCTGCAAACCAGGAAGCGTGCCCTCACTGGACACTGGATCTGCCAACACCTTGATCTTGGACTTCTCAACCTCTGGAACTGTGAGAAATAAACGTCTGCTGTTTAAGTCACCCAATTTATGGTAATTTGTTATAGCAGCCTGAGTGAAGAGTTATTATTTACTGTTATGAAATAAATGCAATTAAGCTGTTTTTGAAGAAATTTGCACTTCTGGTAAAACATTATATTTTTGAAACCTTAACAGGTTATCTTCTCCTAGTGTCAACCAGTGTAAAACATTCATTGACCTGCTCATGTGTGGATTTCTGACACTGTAGTACTCCCCACTCGGGGAAAAAAAAAAAAACCAGAAATGTCCCTGTTGAAGGATTTCTGCAAAGTGTGGATGAAAACTGACCCTACATTCTCAGTGGGCTCCAGGGCCAAAAAGACAGGAACTGCCAGGAGTGGGTGTACTATAAAACATTAATAGAGAAACTGCAAATAGAGTTAGGAGACCAGAAGGGGGCACTCTCACGCAAGACTTCTCTTTCCTAGCAAGGACTCAATCAGTGGGAAACCAAGGACTTCTTGTTTACTACAGCCCTTCCAACTTCCTTTCACTCTTAATGAAAGCATTCTCCTTCCCTTGCTGTTTGGGACTAGCCTGTAGCTCACCATGGTTGCAGACACTGAAATGTAATTCTCTATTGGTCAGAATAAACCCATCTTTGCTGGAGAAATTCAGTTCAGTTCAGTTCAGTCACTCAGTCGTGTCCAACTCTCCGCGACCCCATGAATCGCAGCACGCCAGGACTGCCTGTCCATCACCAACTCCCGGAGTTCACTCAGACTCACGTCCATCGAGTCAGTGATGTCATCCAGCCATCTCATCCTCTGTCATCCCCTTCTCCTCCTGCCCCCAATCCCTCCCAGCATCAGAGTCCTTTCCAATGAGTCAACTCTTTGCATGAGGTGGCCAAAGTCCTGGAGTTTCAGCTTTAGCATCATTCCCTCCAAAGAAATCCCAGGGCCGATCTCCTTCAGAATGGACTGGTTGGATCTCCTTGCAGTCCAAGGGACTCTCAAGAGTCTTCTCCAACACCACAGTTCAAAAGCATCAATTCTTCGGCACTCTGCCCTCTTCACAGTCCAACTCTCACATCCATACATGACCACTGGGAAAACCATAGCCTTGACTAGACGGACCTTAGTCAGCAAAGTAATGTCTCTGCTTTTGAATATGCTATCTAGGTTGGCCATAACTTTTCTTCCAAGGAGTAAGTGTCTTTTAATTTCATGGCTGCAATCACCATCTGCAGTGATTCTGGAGCCCNAGCACTCTGCCCTCTTCACAGTCCAACTCTCACATCCATACATGACCACTGGGAAAACCATAGCCTTGACTAGACGGACCTTAGTCAGCAAAGTAATGTCTCTGCTTTTGAATATGCTATCTAGGTTGGCCATAACTTTTCTTCCAAGGAGTAAGTGTCTTTTAATTTCATGGCTGCAATCACCATCTGCAGTGATTCTGGAGCCCCCAAAAATAAAGTCTGACACTGTTTCCACTGTTTCCCCATCTATTTCCCATGAAGTGATGGGACCGGATGCCATGATCTTCGTTTTCTGAATGTTGAGCTTTAAGCCAACTTTTTCACTCTCCTCTTTCACTTTCATCAAGAGGCTTTTTAGTTATTCTTCACTTTCTGCCTATCTAGCAATCTATTTGTTTCAGTCAATATTTTGGTGGCCTAAACAGAGACCAGGAAAGACTTTCAGTGGTTCCAGGACTGCTAAACAAATAAGTATGGCATCCATAATTGAGCCTAGAGTGGCTTACTGCTTTTCTCATGAACCTGGAGTCGGAAGGTACATCTTTCTCCTGGATCTGACCTCACACTCCCTTGTGTTTAAAGCTCTCCTTTATTTACGATCTATTTAAAGTTTTCATCTTTCTGGTTAAAGCTTTATTCTCTATGTGAGTTACTGTTTGGAACTTTAATCTGATCTTAAAATCAGACTGTTTGAAGTTCTCATGCCCTGAGATGACAGCACAGACCAACTGGAAGAAGAAAGACTCCTCTTCTTTCCTAGCAAGAACTCAGCCGATCAAAAGCTACGGACTATTTGTTTACCACAGCCCTCCCAAATTCCTTTTCCTCTCTATAAAAGTGTTCTCCTTCCCTTGCCATGCTGGGACTTGTATGTACCTCGCCTTGGTTTCAGGCTCCGAACTCCAATTCTCTGCTGATCCAGCAATCCATCTTTGCTGGAGAAATATCTGGTAGTTCACTTGTTTCAGGTCAACAGTACTAAATGTTAAAAGGGGGAAAAGCAAACCAACCACAGAGTCTTATAAGAAATAAACACAGGTGTCTCCAGAATTGACCTGTGGTGTGCCATCTGTAGGGTGTTAATATAGCAGGAAGCCTTAAATTTCTTGGGCCTGTGCTGCTGGAATTCTGAAAGTCAAGGCTCGCAGTACTTGGTGTGAGCTGTACCAGCGCTAGGGTGACCAACTCATCCGTGTTAGCTTTCAGTTTTAGCATTAGAATTTTCAAATTCCAGAATGAAAGCTGGGGTCCATGGGTTGTGTGCCTGAGCCTGCAGGCACAGATTGCAAAAAACCTCCAGGGGGAAAGCCCAGGCCCATAAGAAACATTTCTGAGACGGTTTCTTTATTTCCATGAGAAGATGCTGTCCACTCTGGAGGGGTTTGTTGTTCAGTCCCTCAGTCATGTCCAACCCTTTGCGACCCCATGGACCCTTTAGTCAAGCCAGGACAATTGGTCACTCACGGTCCAGCATTGAAGGGGCAGCTTGCATGGAAGATACATGTTGTTTGTAATTGCCATGGGCAAGAGCGATGGCTGAAGGGACTGGATTGGCAGAGCCAGGCTGAGTCCTGAGAATGTTCCATGAAGGAGGAATCTGTGAGAAATGTGCAGAAAACCTAGAAGAGCAGGGCCAAGACATGACTGTTGATGGGTGAGTGTGTGCAGTGACAGACCAGACCCTGGTGAGTCCTTCCTGGACTGGTTCATGGATTGGCATGCATTGAAAACTGCATGCCACTTTGGACATTTATGCAGGGGAACAGAGAGGCAGTGATTTTCTTTATACATGCACCCTCATCCTTTATATTGCAGCTGTAGAAACTGTTACATGTACTGACAACATGGTTAAAATGTAAACTTGATTGTCTTTCACACGTTTCCATTTATTTTAATGAATAACTTTATTCACTCATACTTCCTAAGAGTACAAGCTACTTATGTGGTTCTGGGCTTAAATTCCCCAAAAATATCTTTAAAATTATTTTTCTGACTATATGTTGGCAAAATTCTCTCACTTTTTGTTTTGTTTGGTTGTCTCTTTATTTTTTTTGCTGTGTGGTTATTTGTTTTGTGCCAAGCATTTTCTTAAAACCCATATTAAGGGTTTTCATTTTATATAATATTAATAAAACACATTAATTTCTGTGAACAATGGTATTATTCCATTTCAGAATTCCGGCCTTCCCTGACTACAAACAGTAGGAAATGGCCAGCTGGCTGACCTCAGAGTCCCTGTCACAGCCCGAGTCTGCAGGCACAGATTGCAAAACCCCTCCAGAGGGAAAGCCCAGGCCCACCAGAAACATTTTTGAGACGGTTTCTTTATTTCCATGAGAGGTTGCTGTCCACCATGGAGGGGGTTGTTGTTTAGTTCCTCAGTGCAGTCCAACTCTTTGTGACCCCGTGGACTGCAGCATGCCAGGCTTCCCTATCTTTCACTATCTCCTGGAGTCTGCTCAAACTCATATTCATTGAGTTGGTGATGCCATCCAATCATCTCATCCTCCATTGCCCCTTCTCCTCCTGCCTTCTATCTTTCCCAGAATCAGGGTCTTTTCCAGTGAGTCAGTTCTTTGCATCAGGTGGCCCAAGTATTGGAGCTTCAGTTTCAGCATCAGTCCTTCCAATGAATATTCAGGGTTGATTTCCTTTAGGATTGACAGGTTTGATCTCCATATTGTCCAAGGGACTCTCAAGAGTCTTCTTCTGCAACACAGTTCAAAAGCATCAATTTTTCAATGCTCAGCTTTCTTTATGGTCCAACTCTCACTTCCATACATGACTACTGGTAAAACCATAGCTTTGACTATGGAGGGGATAGGCTGATATAATATACATCCCACTGACTAAGGAGTCAGGTATGGAAACTTTGTGAAGTAAATGGCAACCACTCTAGTATTCTTGCCTAGAGAATCCCATGGACAGAGGAGCCTGGCAGGCTACAGTCTCTGGGGTCACAAAGAGTCAGACCCAACTGAGCAACTGAGCACATACACTCACATGGAAACTTTGACTGACCATTGCCAGGTTTCCAGTTTTTCTAGAGTCATTTTAGCTCCTCCTACTGATTGGCCATGAATGCCAGCCTCTTTCCCTATGACTCAGGCAGGGGCTCCATGTCTCCCCTTCAGCCAGGGAAAAGTCCAGTGTCTGTGGGGCAGGGAGGGAGTGGGCAGAGTTATGCCAAGGAAGAAGAGAGAACTTGACTGTGGAAGACTTTTCAGGCTTGCCTGTGTGTGTGTGCTAAGCCACTTCAGTTGTGTCCGACTCTTAGCGACCCTGTGGACCATAGCCTGCCAGGCTCCTCTGTCCATGGGCTTATCCCGGCAAGAATACTGGAGTGGGTTGCCATGCCCTCCTCCAGGGGATCTTCCCCACCCAGGGATGGAACCCACATCTCTTATGTCTCTTGCATTGACAGGTCAGTTCTTTATCACTGGCGCCACCTGGGAAGCTCCTTGCAGGCTTAATTCGGTATAAGAAAACAATTAGAAACAATTGCAGACTTTTTCAAAGGGAAACAAGAAGAAAGCAATATACTTTGTTGATTCATTACACATTTATCAAGCAGCCTCAATGTACAAAGGACTTTGGGGACCCTGGGGAACCAACAATGTCCAAAGGCCAGCTTATGCATGGAGGAGCCAGCCAGTGTGAGTGAGGAGGCAGGCTTGTTCAGTGATCTCCTTCCTCCCTGAGGGTCATGGCTGTTCTCCTGACCTTGGTAGGAAAATTGGCCTCAGCATGTTTGTAACATCATCAGAGTGGCAGAGCAGAGGTGGAACTGAAGCCTGTAGGCACTGGGGGTTAGATTCCTGTTCAGCAGTGGGGCTCAGGGTAACCTAGCTGGGGCTGGAGGGAGCGCAGCTGACATATCATAAAGTGGGCCCCCTATAACATTTCATGTTAGACTGGATGAGACATCAATCATTCACATCAAAGGCAAGGCAGTGCTGATGGAAACTAGGGCGTAAACCTCACCCCCGTCCACTCCACAAAAGGCCCTCCCACCCCCTGCCTCAGGCTCTCTGGTCAATACTTTTCCATGGACTTATCTTTAAGCTCATGGACAAAGGACACAGGAATAACAAACGGAATTTGACTTCTATTACATCAGAAAGCAAATCAACCTTGAACTGTTAGTTTTGGAATTTTCACAAAGAGATAATGCTGCTATCCCCTCTCCCTCCATAATCTGGTCTCCCTTGGCTTAACCATTTACTGGGTAACCATTTACTATTCCTTCTTAAACACAACACTTCCAAATTTCTTTAGGTTAAATGCTTATCGCTAGAGATACATTGTATAATAGCTATTTACAATGAGTGGACATTGTTTTCTAACAGCAATCAAATGCCATGGGGACTTTGAGAGCACGTCTTCGGGGCACACTGCCTGCCCCTGGACTCTGCTGCCTGCCTCCAGGCCCCACTGGCCCTTGTCCTGGGCACCACGCCTGCTGCTGGACCCTGGCTTCTCCTGCCCCAGCGGAGGCCCTGGAGGACCCAGGGCCATACTGAGTTCTGTACAGTCTGTGGGAGAAGGTCTCTTCGCTGTTCTGCGTTATAGGCTGTCAACAGGCAACAAAACATAAACGCTGCAATGTTCCTGAGGTCCTCTGGGGACAGCCCTCTTCAGTTCTTTCTCATAATAGAATTCAGATAATGAATTCAAAGCAGTGCCAGGCCAGGAGACAAATCTGAGTGACACTGTTGTGTTGTTTGCTTTGACTGTGGAGGAGGCCTCCGTACCAGGCAGGCCTGTTGGCCCTGACTCTATCCAAGGAAGAGGGTGCTGCCCCAGAAGGTGCCCCACCCCTCCAGCAGATGGTGTCTTGGTGGTCTGTTCCACCAATCCCCAGACACACAGCAACATGGCCTAGAAGGGGGCTGAGGGGGACCACAAAAAGCGACTGGCTATCTCTATAACTCTGTCTCACTTAATTTAGAAATGGGAGCCCCAATTTTCAGAAGCCATGGCACGCTTATATTGGAAAAGGAAAATCAGGGCATGTTGATCGAGTGACAAAGTTCAATGTTTATGCAAATCAAATGGAAATATCACAAAATGTATGTTGGAGTGCCATTCATGATCTGCTTTGTTCACTGAACTAAACTTTATTTCTTTTAAATAATTTATTTATTTATTTAAATTTCTTGGCCATGCCCTGGGGCACGTGAGATCTTAGGTCCTGTAGGATGTTAGTTTCCAGACCAGGGATTGAACCCACGCCCATGCATTGGACGTGCAGAGCCTTAATCACTGGACCGCTAGGGAAGTTTGAAATAAAACTCTAAAGATAAATTTTAAGGTAGTAAGGTTGGGGATAGAGATTGTGAGATGTTTAGAAGAAAATATCTTTCATGTTATCTCTCCTCTGAATGGCCGGGTATGACCGTAGCTAAATTTATAAGTACCAATGCTGGCAATGCATTCTGGATCATTCCAAGAGTCCGTTTGGGGAAACCCATCACTATGGAATGAAATGAGGGCCATGGCAGTGTGGGGTAGTAGACAGAGGATAGGATGTGGACCCTTGTCAGAATTCCACCTTTTCACCACATGCCTGCTATGCAAACCCCAAAACAGAACTTGAATTCCAAAAACCAAGAGAGAGCAAGTTAGATGATGGGGATTTCTGACTGAATTTTTTCCTGGTCTGCATTTGATTTATTACTTGACCCATTAAAGTATTTTTCATTTTTATGGCACCCCACTCCAGTACTCTTGCCTGGAAAATCCCACGGACAGAGGAGCCTGGTAGGCTGCAGTCACGGGATTGCTTTCATTTTTCACTTTCCACTTTCCTGCATTGGAGAAGGAAATGGCAACCCACTCCAATGTTCTTGCCTGGAGAATCCCAGGGACAGGGGAGCCTGGTGGGCTGCCATCTATGGGGTCGCACAGAGCCGAACGTGACTGAAGCAGCAGCAGCAGCATTGAAGTATTTTTCATTTTTATTTCAATAACCACACTTTTCAATGAAAATTTTCTACTTGATTATTTGTTATATTTACCTCTCCTGCCTGCTGCCTTGCTTTGTGGTTTTTGTGAATAACATGGCTAAATCTAATGCATGAGTTTGACAGGCATCTAGCAGAATGGATCTGGAGGAAAGGTCTAAAAGAAGTCTTGGGGAAAATGCTGCCCTGAGAAAGTCCAGCTGAGCACAGTGCTGCCCCAGGAGAGCCCATGTGAGCAGCTCAGAAGTGGGGACTCTGAATTCACAGGGTTTCTTACCATTGCCTAAACATAGCCCATCCTCCTCCACCTCTTGACTTTGTCAGTGTATTTCTTCCAACCAGACAGCCATACTCTGGTTTCTATCTATCCAAACCCTGCCCATTTTCAGGGTCACATTCAAAATGCACCCCTATCTGTGATGTCTTCTTTCCTTTCTGCTGCCCACCCTCAGTGGGGAATGATTCTCCCCTCCTCCCATGAATGCCTGTAGGCTTGGTTCCTTTTATAATTAACAGAGCTGGCTATATGATTTCATGGCTCAATGCAAAATGAAAACACAGGGGTCCTTGTTCAAAAGTTATTAGGAATTTCAGTTTGGTGACAGCAGAGTGTAACATCAAGTGCAGAGCACTGCTAAATGCTCGCACTGTCTGGAAGTACCTGGACCACTGTCTGGAACACAGTCAGCAGCCAGGTGACTACACTGGAACCCTCCGGAGGAAACTGAGAGGCCCAAGGGGCAGACACAATTGTTTAAATGCTCCTTCGAATCCCCTCCCAGGGAATCTCCTGAGTTGCCCACCTACCTGAGCACTCCAGCACCTGCCTGCCTGGCTCCCCACCTCACAGGCACTTGGTTGAGGGCTCGCCTTCCCCAGCCCTGCCAGCCACTGGTCTATGCCTACCATCCCTTATCCCTGAGTCCTGCCTTATTGATGGCACTAGCACAAGGAACAGGGAAGAACCTATACGTAGCTTTCCACAGTCCCACTATCCCCCTTTCTCCTTCTGCTCCTTCCTATTGCTAAAAGTTACACACACATGACCCTCTCTTTGCCAGCTTGTTGGTGCAAAAAATGCAGTCACATTCTTACACGTTCTAGTTCTTCTCTCTATGTGGCAGTGTAGATACTTACTTGATGCTAGGCATATTACGTGTATTATCTCACGTAATGTTCTCTACAATCCTCTGATGTACGCACTGCTATCCGTATGCCTTTTCACACATGAGTAAACCAACAGATGGGTTAAGGAACTTGTCAAAAGTGAAAAAGTTGAGGATGCCTTATTCTTAGCCATTGGCCTATATTGCATCTGAATAGGATGTTGTCATTGTTAGTCACTGTTAACTGAAGGCAAAGACCATATCTTAGTCACATTGTATTCCCCTTGCCCTGTGATATCTTTTTTTGCTTTCTATACTAGAGTGCTGTTGGGATTATTCAGCGCTCCCATTTATAGTTAGCTCAAAGTGTGCCATGCCCTAGGCTGAGTATTTGCAAATGTTATCTCATTAAATTCTAGAACATTTTTACTAGCCAGGTTTTACTGCCCTAGTGAATGGATGAAGCTGGCTCAGTAGTAAAGAATCTGCCTGAAATACAGGAGACCGCCTGCAATGTAGGGAACATGAGTTCAATCCTTGGGTCAGGAAGATCCCCTGGAGAAGAGAATGGCTACCCACTTCAATATTCTTGCCTGGAAAATTCCATGGACAGAGAAGCGTGGTGGGCTATAGTCCACAGGATTGCAAGGATCAGACACAGCAATTAAACCACTACCACTCCCTAACAGGTGAAGAAACTATGGCTTACCATGATTAAATCTCTAGTTAGATCAAACAGCTAGTAAAGGGCAGCACCTAACTCTAAATGCAGGGCTCCTGATCAAGCTAAGCTGTTCTTGAGCCCTTCCCCCCCACCCATCTGCCCCTCTCCATCTTACTTGCCCTGCCTTCCTGCTAGCATTCATCCTCCCACTGCCTTAGGATGTCTGTAAATGCCTGAAGCCCAACACTGCATCAAGAAATCGATTTAGTGAATGTAGTTCCTGAAGGGAGAATCTGCATCCGTTGATGAGACTGCAAGTTAGGCTGGTGTTGACTCAGCGTGAAGGAAACTAGTAACTTTCGGGTTGCTGCTGCTGCTGCTGCTGCTAAGTCACTTCAGTACCATCCCACTCTGTGCTACCCCATAGATGGCAGCCCACCAGGCTCCCCCATCCCTGGGATTCTCCAGGCAAGAACACTGGAGTGGGTTGCCATTTCCTTCTCCTGGTTACTAGAGGGATTCAATAACAGATGGGCTGCCACAGTGGTGGGGAGAAGTCTGTATCCAGATGTCCTCAGGAAGACTCCAGACATTGGAAGGAGGCTCTGAGTTGAGTAGGAGACTGGCCAAGAGCCCCTCAGTGATTATGTATGGGGCTTAGTCTTACAGGGTTGGGCAGGAGGCAGGTGCTGAGCACTAAAATTGAAAATGACACACTCTGCTATCCTCTGAGAACCTTCTGACTCAGGCTTGCTTGTGTTCCTCTGGATTTAATGCAGGCTGAGGCAGGACCCACAGCCTATACTCCTCTAGTGTGTGCACAAGAACTAGCAGAGCGCTGCGGAGCTAGACTCAACAGTGAGCATCAAAGACAGGAATGTCGCCTTCCGTCTGTGCGCCCTTAGCACTGGGCACAATGTAAGTGTCCAAGAAACAGTCTGGAGTTAATGTGTGTCCAGAGAATAACTCAATACAAGTCAATAAATGGATCCCATCAAACTTCCAGTACTGACTCACTGTCAAAAAGGACCCATTCCAACCCCAGATTTATTAAGGTGCAAAGAGTTGGCCGACTTCAGTGGCCTCAGTATAGCCATACGACCCAAGGGCACAGCTCCTCTGAACACCTCCATGTGCAATGGCTGCAGATGGCACCCCAAGGTGCTCATTAGAAGACAATGGTTTCAGCTCTCATCTTCCTTCTGGTCTGAAGAGAGCCACTCACTTATTTGGAAGAAAATGTTGATGACAAACCAGCAGGAAGGATAGATGTAATTCTCTGCCTTGACTAGCATTCCCCTGGAAAACATTTAACCAGAAATAATGTAATCATTTACCTTTTATTTACCTCCGAAACTGGAGTTAGAGATAGTTTCAAAAACAACTGAAGTCAAGAGGTAAAAGTCTCTTCTGCAAAATCGATTTTTAGCTATTTTCCACTGACTGAAATGAGGTGGATAAACTAATTTTTTTTCCTTCTTTTAATTGTTAACCACACAATACATTTTTCTATATCTTTTGCATTTCTTCAAACGTGGCATACAGCCATGTTTCCTCTTGCTAAGAATAATGATTTATTCACTTTTAGGCAATGTTTAGGAGCCAGCCTCCTCAGTTTTGGGGGGGCCCTATATTCTTTTGGTTTGAGGTTAATAGAGAAAAGCAATTGGAGTAAAGCCAGGGTCCACTACTGTGTGACATGGGCAGGTTCCAGAACATCTCTGAACCTCTGTTATTCCATAAAGGATGGAAGATGAGAACAGTACAACTCTCAGGCAGTTATGGAAAAAAAAAAAAAGCACAAAGCCTTTTACAGAATAAGGAATCAATATCATTTGCTCTTATGATGATGCTATTTTTCGAGGAGAAACTGTTACAGCTTCAGAAAGTCCGAATCTCCCCATCCTTTCTTTAAGCCTAAATGATTCTCTTTCGTGAGACAGAACGTTGGAGCGGATATCAAGGCCACACTAAGCAGTGCATGATACTAAGTCTTCTTCGAAACAGAAGAGAAGGCTCCCCATAGCTTCTTATTTGATCATGAAAGCCAAGGACAAGTGTCACTGTGTTCTCGAGGCTGATTTCACACAGAATATCAATAGCTAAATAGAAAGAAAAACACTATACTTGAAAGACTTGATGAGATACAAACATTTTTTCTATTCTGGGTTTAGATTCTGCCTCTTCCCCAGGGCCTGGACTAGGATCCATCAAAGTACAGGATGAAGGCACAAAATTTAAGGAGGTGTGACCCTCAAAGCAAGCATTTCTTTCCATAGATTAGATTTTTGAGCCAGATCACAGTTATCAGCAGGATGGCGGCAGGCGGGGCGGCTTGCTGAGCCCTTTCTCCACCTAAAGAAGGAAGTAATCACCTGTGGTCACTGGGGTTTAATCTATTTTGCCAATTTGTGTTCAAGCCAGTGTCTCCCAACTTTGGTGCATTGGCCCTGAAAGCAAAAACCTCTTCTAAATAACTTTCAGGGCAACTAGGGCTCCATTACCTTCACAAGAAACTTTGTGGGGGACTTTTCTGGTGGTCCTGAGGTTGAAGCTCCATACTTCCAGTGCCGAGGGGTACAGGTTAGATCCTTGGCTGGGGAATTAAGATTCCACATCCCATGTGGTGTGGCAAAAAAATAAATAAAAATAAAAGAAAAGAAGCCTGGTGGGTCCTTGGAGAAGGGTAATTTGCATTCCATTATCAAGGGTTTTACACTGGAGATACAAATCCCAACCTGTCTCCCTAGGACATACAACACAATCATCTCATATAACTTACAGCTCTTGGCTGATCAGATGTTGCTGGACCAAGGGAGTCAAGGTAAGCTCCTTTAGTGCAGACAGTTTTCTCATCACTCTGCATACAGGCACTTGACATCACAGATAGTAGGTGTTCAGTAAATACCCATAAGCATGAAGAAACACCTGGCTTATCAGAAATCACTACTGGGCTTCTTAAGACCTAGGCCCTTTAAGTACCAGAAAGGGCAGAGCCAAGAATCTGGCCCAACAATTTAAACACCAACCACTGCCACTTCCTCTCTGTGGAAACCAATGGCTCCGCTGGCTTTTGCTGACGTGCACTTGTTCATGTCCTGTTTTGCGAGAAGCTGGGTTTCTAGCTCTCACCTGAGCCCTCACTGCCTGACTTGATATTTCACCCCCTTCTAGCTCTATTTTTCCCCTCCGAGATTCCTCTCTGCTGGCAGGGCCCAAACAGAACCAACCCCCAGCAACTCTGACTCTGCACTTGTCACCATCCTTATCTGACTCCCAGATAACAATTCTCAAGGCTGAATTCTGCTTTGGAGAAATTTGAACGCATCGCCGCCCTAGTGGACAGCCCTACTCACAAACGCAGAGCAGCTGGTGCCAACCTTAGCTGCCATCTTGGAATTCCGCCATCAGCCGCGTAAGCTCCACACACCAAGCACTGCTTAGCACCCTGCTGCCATCTCCTGGTGGTGGTTGGTCCTTTCCTGCTCCTTGGATCTTTGAGACTGCTCTTCCCAACCAGCTCTAAGTTCCTGATATCCTCATTGTGCTACTAGACATTGTTTTATTGTAGACCTGGGCCTCAAAGAAAAATGCAAAGAGAAGCCATTAAAGTAATGAGACGACCAGAAAATGGAGTAAATGCTTATATCCTGTTGATATGCTAGAGCTCGGTGGATGAAACTTACCCAAGATCACTCAAGGATAGGTGCATTTGGTGTGTGAAAATCTTTCAGAGTTTGAAAGTGATGTCGTCAGGCACAGTGAAATACTTAGAGCCTCCCTTGGGCATCTTTTGTCACAGTTTTCTCGGAAAACATATCAAAAGATCCTCTAGTGTCTCCTTCATTTTCAGCAAGTAAATGGTAATCTTTCATTTTCCAACTGAAAAAAGTTGAGACTGTTTTATTCAGCTTGACACCAAAGCTATTTTAGTTTATAAGCATTAGACATATAGAATAGTTGAGCTAAAACCAAAGGTATTTATAAAATACAATTTTAAAAAAGTTCTGATTATTTCTCCATATCTAAGTTCCCCCAAAAGTCAGCATGGAAGCAGTAGCAGAGGAAAAGAGACAACAGTTGACCTGGCATAATATACCAGTTACATGGTAGGGGTAGAAATTAATGTAGAAATTTCTGACAGGCAAGTTGGCCACAGAAATTAAGATGTTTTAAAATCAATGATTCACTAATAAATCTCTACCTTGCATAAAAATAACTAGAAAGTCAAAGATTCCTGAATTAAAAGTTTATTACGACTTTGTATATGAGAGTGCTCGATTGAAAACAAACTAAATACACAACAATAAGAGAATGACAAAATCGATTATGATACAACAGAATCATAGGTACTCATTATAAGCAGATTTAAAATAACCTGAAGAAATATTCAAGTTATAATGTTAAATGAAAAAAGAACACTAAGCTGTATATAAGTATGATTATATTACACCGAATTATATTAAAATAAGGTGCAAACGCACCAAAACATTAACACTGTTGATCTCTGGGTGATGAGACTGTGGGTGAGTTTTGTTTCAGTGTTTATCTGTGTTAGGATGACAGCTGAGATATTCATTGCTCTTTACTACATGCTTTGTTTTTCTAGCATCAGCAAAACAGGACAATACCTGGGGCTTTAGAAATTGTCACCCATGAAAGATCTAAGAACAAAGATATCAAAAGAAATGTGCCAAGTATAAGACAGAAATGGTCACACAGGATGATCAGAGAGAACTTCATTTTTTCTCCTGCCCTCAGGTTGGGATGGCAATAGAACCACCCCCAGAACAGTGTGGGAGTCCTGGAGAAGAGCCTCTAGAAGAGCCTGGAACCTCACTGCAGGGATAGGGAGGGGAGGGAACACACAGGTAGCACAGTGAGATACCCCTACATGGCAAGGAGAAGCCCCCTGAGTAGCAGGGCTGCCCTAGGGCAGCGGGGGGCTATGACAGCAAAGTCTAAACAGACAAGTTTGAGTCAGCCTCAGGAAGCCCCCACAGCCTGGGAGGGCAAGCAGACAAATTCTCCTAAGCCTAAAGAGGCAGGTAGCTCTGGGACTTCTGTGGTTGTCCAGTGGACTCTGTGCTTCCATTGCGTGGGGCGTGGATTCTATCCCTGATCTGGGAAGTTCTGCATGTTGCGAAGTGTGGCCAAAAAAATAAAAAGAGGGGGGTAGCTCCCAGCTAAGATAAGGCCCGTGGGCTAGAAAGGGTGCCACAGCTTTGATAATATGACCCCTGATCATAGGATGTGGGAGGACTGTCTTTCTATGGATTAGATGGAGGAAAGCAGGCCACTACCTCGAGAGTGCATTTGTCTGAAGACCACATGAGACAGGCTACCTGGCAGAAGATGCCAAGGCAAAGTAGATACCTCTTGACCTTGACAAAATCAGTATTTGCATAAATCTCCCCCTCTGTACTTCAGGCTTTCTTCTAATCTCATTAGGAGAAGAAGCATAATGGCAAAGCTAAATTGGACCGGCTTTCAATCCAAGTACCTGGAAAGCTGGGTGGCCTGGAAGTGAGTAGATTCCATTTTCAGGAAAGAAAGCTCAGAGTCAGAAATCCAACTGTGTTATGGAAAATAAAATTATATTGTAGACACTTGAGCTTATGACATATGAAACAAGTACTCACTGCATATATTTTTTATGATTTTCAAATTTTTAATAATGACCATATTTTGCATTTTAAAAGAAAAGCAGAGCATCTGCAAAAAGTTTCTCATGAGTCAAGGCCCTGGAGGCAATGGGGCACAAGGCTGATGGAAAGTGCCCCCAGTTCCGAGGCTCATCCTGATGGTTGACCAGAGAACCTGGGGTCCTGGCCACACCTTCTGAGCCTCTGGAATTAAGGGTCTGTTTGTGAACATCTGGGAGCAAATGTGAAAACTGTGCTTACACTGCCTACTATCTTCTCTACCCCTCACAGGCGACCCCCTGCTTATCTCCCTCCTTACAAGAAGTCAATATTATTAAGCTTCTCTATAGAACACCCCCCCCAACTTTTAAACCAAGTTTTGTTCTCTGAAGCAATAGCAAACAACAGAGCAAGTCCACCCCCACACAATGATAAC
Source organism: Neotragus moschatus (assembly GCA_006410615.1). Lineage (NCBI taxonomy): Eukaryota > Metazoa > Chordata > Mammalia > Artiodactyla > Bovidae > Neotragus > Neotragus moschatus. The sequence goes on along the minus strand of SJYA01000068.1, from coordinate 167,531 downwards.
CTTTAAATATTTGGAAAACGTGTTGGTTTCCACATTTTGGGCTTCTTTGCTCCAGGCTAAACCAAACTAAACCTCGGATCATATTTTCCAAGGCTCTCGCTGTCCTGACCACCTCTCCTTGGAGGTCACACCTGAGATCATCATGGGCCACAACTGAGAGGCAGCGTCTGAGCCAATAATGTGACCTCGTGCTCTGGCCACCAAGATAAACTCTAGTTCTGCTAATGCTCCAAAGGGCCCTAAGGAGGCATCTGTGTTCTTAATGCCCTCATAGAGTCTCAGCCTGCAGTGCAGGATTCAAAGAGGTCTGCCAAGTGAGTGGCTATTGGACCAGGGCTCCTCTCTGCTACACTCGTCTACTGGCTGAGGGCACAGGCCACGGGAGCATGGGGTCACTGGTGACACTTGGTCACTGGTGCCAATCACACTCAGCCACCCAGGAAACCCAGGTCAGGGTGCATCTTTGCAGTGTGTTGGCAATACAGTCTGGAGAGAAGGGGAAGTGGCAGTGGGGAAGCTCTGCGGGCCACAGCCCTCCAGGCCCTGCTTCAGGGAAGAAGGGCTCTCTCCCCATTCCCCACTCCAGGCAGAAATCTCTCCCTTCCTTTCTTTTTTTCTCTAAGGATTTTGCTGCTGCTGCTAAGTCACTTCAGTCGTGTCCGACTCTGTGCGACCCCATAGACGGCAGCCCACCAGGCTCCCCCATCCCTGGGATTCTCCAGGCAAGAACACTGGAGTGAGTTGCCATTTCCTTCTCCAATGCATAAAAGTGAAAAGTAAAAGTGAAGTCGCTCAGTCGTGCCCGACTCTATGCGACCCCATGGAGTTTAGCCCACCAATCCAAGCTCTTATCCAAGATCTCGTAACTCTCCCTCTTCACTCCAAATCATTGGTACCTTTGCTACATCTGTGGGCCTTGTTCTCCCTCCAGGAGAAGGTAATTGTCCCTGACATGTGAAGATTTTAGTAAATTGCTGAGCATCTCTACTTTCCCCAACATGGACCCCATGTTGTATTCAGCTCCCAATGGAGGGCACTCTCTCTGCTGCCAGAATCGCAGTGCTCCAGGGCCGACTATGCCAGCCCCTCGTCACTTTGGTGCTCACCTCGTCTTCTCAGCTGCCTCCCCTCTTTGCTGCTGTTACCATGTTCCAGGCCAACTCTGGAGCATCTCCCCAGCCCACCCCCCCAACCTGCCCACACCGGCCCCCAAGCAGCATTGACTTTGGCAGATTTCTTGGGGGCCAGCGATGTCATAACCTGTTTGCTTTTCCAGGACTGATGTTTGCAGGGGGCTTTTTTTTGGAACCAGAACAGAAATCATCCCATATCCTTACGCAATCCTTCCGCAGGCTCCAACATATAAATAAAGCCTTTCGACACTCCACCAGGCAGAGCACCTGGGTTGGTCCGGAAGCCTCCAGCTGCCTGCCTGCTGACACACCAACCAGGGCCTCTCTGAAGCCACCATGAAATCCTTCGTTTTGCTCTTTTGCCTGGCTCAGCTCTGGGGCTGCCACTCGATCCCGCTTGACCCGATTGCAGGTTATAAGGAACCGGCCTGTGATGACCCAGACACAGAGCAAGCAGCCTTGGCGGCAGTGGACTACATCAACAAGCACCTTCCTCGGGGCTACAAGCACACCTTGAACCAGATTGACAGTGTGAAGGTGTGGCCAAGGGTAAGTGAACCTGCCCTGCCAGGTAGGACAGGCTGGGGGGAGGCTCAGTGGGGTGTCTCTGAGAGCCTGCCTCCCAGAACAAAGGAAACTGCATGGCGAAAATGCCCTGATTCCTCCAAGGAGGGAGGGAGAGGGCAGGCTGAAGGAAGAGAGGAGACATTCTGTACTGTAGTCAGGGTCTCCGGGAGGGTGCTGGATGGGAGCAGGAAGTGTGAGGAGAGGACGAGGCTTCAAATGGTATTTCGAAGGTCACAAGTAGAAAGTGTGACCTTCTAGAAAAACTAGCACCAGAGAAAGGATTCTGGCTGCCAAACTACCACTGGCCGGAAAACATTTCTTTTTCTTTGTTTCTGTTTCTCTGCATAAAGACTGAGTGTAAATGAAGCGCACATTTTTTAAGTGCCTACTATGTGCCAGGCCCTCTCATATAGTTCATCTCTGTAATCCTTTCCCTGCTGCGTCCCCAGTTCTGTGGGGGTACTGTCCTTGTCTTACATAAGAGATAACCAAGGCTCTGACATATTTAGAGCATTTTTTTTTTACCCAAGGTCATAAAATAGTAAGCATCAGGCAAGGAGTCTATTTCAGTACTGTATTCCTTCCTCTACACAAGCTGCTTTTCCAAGAAAGGTACCCACATCCCAGTGAGAAATCCTGGCATGAAAGGATTCACCTCCTCATATGCTGGAGGAGAAAGCAATGCAGTCTGAAGCCGGTGACAATGAGCAAACTGGGAAATGTGCCTTGGAGGTCAGCTGAGTGATTTGGAGAGGTGGGGAAAAGGCATCCGTCTATTACCTAATTTGAAATTAGATTTTATAGCTGATGAAGGATAATTCTTTCAGCCTATGCTAATTACAAGTCTTCCAGGATAAGAACCAGTGTCAGGTGCTATGGGACAGGCTAAGTTGAATCATATGAAATAGCCAGCTTTGTATATTAAAAGCAGTCAGATATTGGCATTTTAATGATTCAACCTAACACAAAGATGAGAAAGTGCCACAGAAGATTCACAGTCTAGGAAGGAAAATAAGGCAAACCTCAGGACGTCTGGACTGACTCACAGACCTCTGATCTTACAATGGGACAAAATAATTGAAATAAGGATTGTCCCGGATGGAGTTTAGGAGTTCTGCAATAGTGAAGTACAGGTGGTTCAGAGGAAGCAATGATCCGTTCAGGGGAAATAACACATAACCTGCATATCTGAAGGAAAGAAAGAACAATGTTGCAATTTTCACTTACAGCAGGGTTTGAGAACCACAGGAGTGCCCAGCTCCTATTCACTAGCTCTGTTTTCAGGAAGTTAATTTGGGCACATCTGCACAATATAAAACAGGAAAGGAGATTCTGAGATTTCAGGTACTAGTGAATTAGGCACAACAGAAATGAGAGGCAAGAAGAGTCGGGCTGAAAGAAAAAAATTGGCATATGTGTACCTTCTGGATTTTCCGGTCTTTGAAGAAAGGATGCAGAAACACCTGGTGAACTGGCAGGGAAAACTCCAAAGAATCGTCCTAGCTCCCCTGCCACTGCCTTACCCACTACTCCTTTCCTCTACACAAGTGAAGGACAGACACACTGCTTCCTCCAGCAGGGGAAGGATCATGCTTCTCCCTTACTACCAGCAGAGGACAGCAGGGAACCCCAACTTTGCATCCAGGCATCTACAAGACAAAAAGCCACAGAGACAGCTTTTCTTTTAGGAAGGACAAGAAAATAGGCAAGGAAGGAAAGTAGATGTTGAGAAGGAAGGAAGGAAGGAAGAAGTAGAGGGAGGGATGGAGAAGATAAAGAAGAGACAGGAAATTATTATCCTACACCACCTTACTTTGCTGCTTGACTGAGAAAAATCCCAAACTGACTTTTTCAAAGTACCGCTTGAAGGGTAAGTACCGACACTCAATTTTGCCTTCCAACTGCATCTGAGAGTGATGACTGTGGTTCCATCAACCTGTTCAAGCCCGCCCACTTCTTTCTTACCCTTCCAACAATGGGTGTGTTGGCACCCAGTGGGGGCTCACCCGTGGACCCGCTTAGCAGGCTCAGGCTCACCTCTTCATCCTCTGTCTTCACAGCGGCCCACGGGAGAGGTGTACGACATTGAAATAGATACCCTGGAAACCACCTGCCACGTGCTGGACCCCACGCCCCTGGTGAACTGCAGCGTGAGGCAGCAGACGGAGCACGTGAGCGCCCCCCTCAGGGCAACTGTGCCCCGACTAAAACTGCCAGTCAATGGCGCCCTCCCTAGCGCCGATTTCTTACAATTCCCCTTTTGTTGTACCCCACCCCCCACGCCTCCCCTGCAACTTCTGTAAAACCAGTGTGCTGTTTCAATATCACCAAGTGAAGGAGATTTTGTGGGGCTCACCTTTGACATCCACGCCTGAGAGACCACGCCCTCTTCCCCCCTCCCCGCATCTTCCACCTTGAGAAGTGAAGGTCAGCCCTCTGCCGCCCTCACTGTGGGTTTATTTCTCCAGGCGGTGGAAGGAGACTGCGATATCCACGTGCTGAAACAAGATGGACAGTTTTCCGTGCTGTTTACAAAATGTGATTCCAGTCCAGGTAGAGTTGACTATTCTTGTTACGGTTACCCGGTAGAGAGAGTGAGGAAGTATGAATTGGTTTCAACAGAAGCAGATCTAGCCACTTTATTGGTGATGCAAAGGGGAAGCCAAATTTCCTGAGTTTGGGGGTTTTAAAAGTTTTTTAAGGAATTGTTCAGCTCGGAAGTTGAAAATCGCCCCTTGGTGAGAGGAGCTCCTGCAAAAATGCCAGCACGCCAGGGGCCACCCCAGGGTTTAAGTAAGATGCAGAGAATCAGCCTGAAACTGTTTGGAGCCTGTCTTAGCCCTCTCAACTGAGCAGAGCGGGGACAAATGCCTCTGAGAATTCCAGGACCGATCCGGGGTACTTCTACTACGCAGATTCCGCCGAGGACGTGCGCAAGTTGTGCCCAGACTGCCCCCTGCTGGCCCCGCTCAACGACAGCCAGGTGGTGCACGCAGTAGAGGTCGCGCTGGCTACCTTCAATGCCCAGAATAACGGCTCCTACTTTCAGCTGGTGGAAATTTCTCGGGCTAAATTTGTGGTAAGACTGAGACCCTGCTGACAGTTTGGGCAGGTTGGTGGCACTTTGGGGTGTGAACGTGGTGAAGCAAGTGTGAGGGAGGGAGCAGGGGCAGCCACAGGAAGTCAAGGAGGGTGGTGGGAGAAAAGGGAAAGAAAGGGTCCTGAGTGTCCTGGACCCAGAGGACCCTCACCGCACCCCCTACCTAAGCCACTTCAACATAAAATAGTCAGAGTCTGCGTGTCTGTTCAGGCTGTGTTCCTCGGGTTTAGTTAACACTGGGGTGGGAGTTCCCATTTTATCCAGAAGCACACACACTGTAAATTCATGGGTCTCCACATCACTATCACCTATCACCACGGGACATCTGCTCTTGTAAGTATCAACTCTTGTAACTGATACTTACAAAGACATGGGCATACTTATATATAATGGCAGAATCTTAAAATGCCATGGAATCACTGAAAAACAACAACAACTAATTGTCCTGGGGTTAGGTTAGCACATTTGAACACAATATAATTCTAATACTTAAAAAAAAACAAACTGGTATTCTGGATTCCAGCCATGGCATAGTTGGAAATACACTGTAGGTAGTAATTCTACTAACCAGAATATGTGATTCTAGAACCTTCACCCCAGACTATAACAAATAAGAGATATTTTATTATTTTAAGTGTCCTTACACTCCAAGAACAATGAGATAGAAAAGCATAAATATCTTCTGCACTTCTAGTTATCTTTTTCATTTGATCCTGCTATCTAAAACATGTGGGAGAGAAATTAATTACTTTCCCATCCCATCTTGGAATAACCTGAACCTTGGGTCTCAAAGTGCAACCCCAATATGGAAATTGGCAGGAAGCAGGGTTCCTACCCAGATCAGTGTCAGGTCAGCCCTCTGGGTTCCTGCTTTCTACCTGAAAACTTGCCTCTGCTCTGGAAAGATGGGCAGTGGATACCTGCACCTACTTCAGGGAACACCCAAACCCCAGCTCCTGTGTGCAAGCCCTTAAAGCCCAAGGCCCCCATGTGAGCCCTGGGTAAGCCACCAGGGGCGTGTTTCCTGGCCACACGGTCCAGTCTACATGAATGGTGCTCCCTGGACTATGTAGTACCATGGCCCTCACTACTTCCCTCTGAGCTCTCCTTCCCTGCCTTTCTCATGCTGTCATGTTGCTTCATGAAAATTCTCATATATCTTCATTAGCCTCTTCCAGTTTCTGTCTCTGTGGAGTTTGCAGTGGCTGCTACTGACTGTATTGCTAAAGACGTCGTAGATCCAACCAAGTGCAATCTGCTGGCAGAAAAGGTGAGCGGGCCAGGCAAAGCTAGTCATGGAACAGAGCATTCTTAGAGCAAGTTTATATCTTGGGGCTGTGGAAAGAGATAATGCAAAATATCCATGCCCTGTGAGGCTGGGTCATGCCAGGTCATCCCTTGAGGTGTCATCTCCCCTGCTTAAGAGCTATCACCAGATCTTTTCATCTGCTGGAGGCCCCTGGAGTTAGAGAGGCTATTTCCTAACTGAGTCATATCAGGCTGCTGGCTATATAAAGTGTAGATTTTCTAGATATACCTCAGGTATGCAACCTAAGTCCTTAAGCCAGTAATGTCTACTTCTAGGAATTTAGCCTAAAGAGGTCAGCATGTTTGACAAAATATATCTATAAAGATGATTTATGACATATTCAAAATGACCCCAAACATCTGAATGTCCAACAGGAGGGAATTGTTGAATAAAATATGGCATGTTCAGTTCAGTTCAGATGGCATGTTAGTAAATAGAAAATTATAGACACAGAAATAATGCTTTCAAAGAATAATGAATGATATAAGAGAATGCTATCATTCCAGAATGTGAAAAACACAGTCTCCAAAATGGTATGGTTACAATCATGTCAACTTTCAAATGATATCTAATAGTATTTAAAAATAAAGAAATACATAGATGTTAACAGAAGTTCTTCTGGGTCACCACAATTTCTGAGATTATAGGTGAGCTCTCTCCTAAAACATTTCTGTATTTTCTACATTCTATATAAAATATAAGCAGAAAGCCTAAACTTTAGGGGGAAAGTTTTTTAAAGACAAAACAGAAAGACAGGAATTAAGAATTTAAGCGTTTTTCCTTGGATGTATTGAGTGTGAGACTGGGTGAGAAGTCCACTATTGAACCTGCTGGAATAACTCCTCTCCTTCTGCGGGCAGCAATACGGCTTCTGTAAGGGCTCCGTCATTCAGAAACCTCTTGGTGGGGAAGGCGTCACAGTGACTTGCACGTTGTTCCAAACACAGGTAAGGGCCCCACAGATGTACTCGCCCTGCTTTTCAGAATCCAATGACCCCTTTGGATTTCTGCCATGCAGTAGTAATTAGGGCATTAGCTGCCTGTTCTTCTGAGCCCCACAACATAGATAGTGCCAGGAATGTGAAATCACCAGTAAATGAAAGGTTTCAGTCATGCCCTCCCCTTCCAGGAACTGGTACTTATAAGGCAGAACCACCCCCAGATGCAGTTGGCAAGTCATGTTTCTAGTTGCCGTCCCGGCAGTGAGGGGCTGTGCGGGAATGGTTTTCTGAGTTGCAGAGACTAGGTGAGTAGATCCGCCTGCTAGCTCCCTGTAACTGCAGGTGTAGATGAAAAAGAGGGTGACGCTGCTGGTGAAAGTTAGCCGTAAGGTAGGGTTATTTGTCTCGTGAAACGTGAGTGTAAGTCTACCAACCCCAAAACAGCTGGTGAGAAAGGGGATGGCGCAAGCCAGTTGGAACCGTGATGACTATGCTTTGTACCTAGGTAGTTCTTCTTTGCCAGATTCCTTACAAATAAAAATTATTGCTGTGAGAGAATTGGGTGGAGATGTCCCCTGGAAGGAGGAGACAGGCAGCTGACCCAAAGAAACGCTCCTCTCTCCTCCAGCCTGTGGTTCCGCAGCCCCAGCCCGAAGGCGCCGAAGCTGGGGCCCCAAGCGCTGTGCCGGACGCAGCTGCGCCTGCGCCTTCTGCAGCCGGCCCGCCCGTGGCCTCTGTGGTGGTGGGGCCAAGCGTGGTAGCAGTTCCCCTGCCGCTGCACCGGGCACACTACGACTTGCGCCACACTTTCTCTGGTGTGGCCTCAGTGGAGTCGGCCTCGGGAGAAGCGTTCCACGTGGGGAAAACACCCATAGGGGGGCAGCCTAGCGTTCCTGGAGGTCCAGTCCGCCTTTGCCCGGGAAGAATCAGATACTTCAAGATCTAGAAGATGGTCGGAGATGAGACGGTTTGGCACAGAGAATACAGCTATCATTTTGTCCAAGTATGGGTATGGGTAGGGGCTTTGTCTGCTCTGGAAGCAAGTGCTGCCTATGGTCTAGATTAATGTCAGGTTTGAGTCCCACCTGCTCATCCTTCCAAGGACAGGAGCAGAGGAGGTGCTAGTGATGTTTGATGGAACATAAAGCCAGCAGCTTGATTGTCATGGCTTTGATGCAAGCCACCACCGCTGTGTTCTCTACCTTCTCTTGACCTCACAAAAATAATTGGAACTGTGACTTTGAAAGGTGCTCTTGCCAAGTTTATATCTACTTGTCATTAAAAATGCTCTAATAAAGAAGGTTCTAAGCTGAAATGTCACCATGATTGTTGCCTACTTTGTCCAGTCTCACGTGTGTGGTCTTTTCAGCAATCATACAAATGCCCCTAATCAAAATCAAGTTGAAAATAGGAATAAAATAGAACAAACCCTCCTATATACATAGGAAAAAGTGAGACCAGGATCTGCTCACAACCTATATGATCTGATAATTTCCTTATAAGAAAATAACTCTTTCATTTCATAATGGTCAGAAAATAGTAATAAATTAGGACCAAGTGCTGAAACTTTGTACAGACAAACCAACCACTGGTTTTCACCAATTCCCAGGTAAAGAAAGGTTAGTAATTAACATAGGAGCCTCACTTTAATTATACCTGCTGACTGTACTATATGTGTATATAGTAAGAAAGAAACAAAGTGAAGTTGCTCAGTTGTGTCCGACTCTTTGCCACCCCATGGACTGTAGCCTACTAGGCTCCTCTGTCCATGGGATTCTCCAGGCAAGAATACTGGAGTGGGTTGCCATTTCCTTCTCCAGGGAATCTTCCTGACCCAGGGATCAAATCCAGGTCTCCCACATTGCAGGGAGACACTTTACCCTCTGAGCCACCAGGGAAGTATATATATAGTTCAGTTCAGTTCAGTTTAGTTGCTCAGTCGTGTCCGACTCTTTGCGACCCCATGAATCGCAGCACGTCAGGCCTCCCTGTCCATCACCAACTCCCGGAGTTATATACTAAAAGAGATTCTAGCCAATCCGTTTTAAGACCTCAAGTTTAAGCTCTGGTTTATAGTATGAATAGAAGAGGGGTACCTCCAGTGGTAAATCCAGTGGACATTTGTAGATACTATCCAAGTACTCAGAGAGCATAAAGAAATAAATAGTTCCCATTATAGAATGGTGCCTAGACAATTTCAATGTTTATCCACTAGCATTAGGTTGTTCTGAGCAACCTAAGTGGTGGGCCCTTCCTTATGAAATGTTAAAGGATTGAGACTAATAACCGACTGAGTGGTTTCACTTGACCTGAATCAAGCATTGACACTCACCTTATCACTCTTGCCTGGAGGTTTTGCCAACATTCCAGTAACCAGAAAGAATGGCCAGGAAGGTAGGAAAAGCATTAGGCACTTCAGAAGCCAGGGAAGATGAGGCAGGCATGATCAGCTGAGCTAAGTGCTGTAGAAAGAGCAATAAACATGAGGACCAAGAAAAGGCCGTGGGTTAGTGGACTGACTTGGAGGTGACGGTGACCACTGGCAGATACAGTTTCAAGAAGGGTGAGTATGAAAGCCTGGTGGCAGGGTTGAAGATGCCTGGTGGAAGATGATGAGAAAATGGAGAGGAGTGTGTAATATCTTTCAAGCAGTTTGGTGGTGAAGGGTGGGAGAGAGAGGATGTAATCTTAAAGGATTGATTTTGCACAGACGCAGTGGAGGGCAGCAGCTTGCAGTGAGACCTTCATTCCCTGACCAGGGATGAAAACTTGGTTTCAGCAGTGAGAGCACAAAGTCTTAAGCACTAGACCAGGAGGGACTGGGGCTAAGACTCCAGGCCCCAGTTCTTGTCTGCCTAGAAAAAAACAAAATTGCCAAGGAGACAGAAGGTAGAAAGGAAAGTAAGACATGTACTAGAAAAGCAAAACACATGCAGAGAGACTCACAGGTGAGTTCAGAGTCGCACCTTGGGAAGTTTAAACCATTACAAGGGGGCAGTCTTCCTGGTCTTTGTTCTCCTCTGGCCGGTTGTCTTGCTCTGACCCTACGGCTGATTTATCTCAGGGTCCTCCCCTATGTGCACGTGCATCCTTTAGCCAAGATGGAATTCAGCACGAGAGTCCCTGGGAAGTCAGCAAAACATGCAGTCTGGCATCCGCTCCCTTTTTGACCTCCGAGGAGCCTTTCTGTGCATGCTCAGTTGAGGTCTTTCTGATTCCAAGGATAGGAAATATGTGAGCTCCTGATCTTCTACCCAAGCAGGGCTTAGTCCCTCTCTGCCTCTGCCATTGCTGGACTATGATCTTAAAGTGTCCATAGGAGACAAAGTCCAGCTGTTTACCCTGTTCCTCTTGTTATTTCTATACATCCTGGAATTCGAAGTCAAGTGGGCCTTAGGAACATCACTATGAACAAAGCTAGTGGAAGTGATGGAATTCCAGTTGAGCTATTTCTAATCCTGAAAAATGATGCTGTGAAAGTGCTGCACTCAATATGCCAGAAAATCTG
>SJYA01000068.1:49878-156199 GCA_006410615.1 Neotragus moschatus | reverse complement strand
CCAACCTAGATAGCATATTCAAAAGCAGAGACATTACTTTGCCAACTAAGGTCCGTCTAGTCAAGGCTATGGTTTTTCCATTAGTCATGTATGGATGTGAGAGTTGGACTATAAAGAAAGCTGAGCACCAAAGAATCGATGCATTTGAACTGTGGGGTTTCAGAAGACTCTTGAGAGTCCCTTGGACTGCAAGGAGATCCAACCAGTCCATCCTAAAGGAAATCAGTCCTGAATATTCGTTGAAAGGACTGATGCTGAAGCTGAAACTCCAATACTTTGGCCACCTGATGCAAAGAACTGACTCATTTGAAAAGACTCTGATGCTGGGAAAGATTGAAGGTGGGAGGAGAAGGGGACGACAGAGGATGAGACGATTGGATGGCATCACTGACTCAATGGACATGAATTTGAGCAAGCTCCGGGAGTTGGTGATGGACAGGGAGGCCTGGCGTGCTGCAGTCCATGAAGCTGCAAAGAGTTGGGCATGACTGAGTGACTGAACTGAACTGAACTTGTTATTTCTATCTGGAAGTATAAACAGGAGGCTGGTTGCAAAAATATCTAGCCTGGAACTCATCTGTTCTCCTGCTTCAGGATAGATTAGAAGGTAGAGGGAAGATTTCTTTTCCAGGAGAGAAGAGCTTTGAGTGTCCTTAGGGCAAAAGATAGGAAGAAATGGAAGAAGAAAGAGAGAAAGGATGTAATGGGGCAGGGGGCAGAGGCAATATTTAGTGAAGAACTGGAAATGGTTTGGGCAACTCTGCCGAAGAGATTAGTCCTTTGAGGGAGTTTGCAAGGGAATTCTGAAAATTTCACCTTTCACCCAGTATTAAAAGACTCATTCACTTTCTACCCTTGCTATACTGGGGTGTGGCTGTGGGGGAACACTGAGTATTAGAGTGTTTTCCTTGGCAGGTGGTAGATACCCAATCCAAAGCAGCTTAAGTAAAAAGAGAAATGTCACTCCCTTATGTGCTGGGAATTGAAATGGGCGAGTCTTACTTAGGGCACCACAGAATCCAGGAATCATTTCCCTTCTCTCTTTCCCCCTCCCCTTCTCCTTCCCTCCTCCCCTCCCCCCCTTCCTTCTTTCTTTCTGTCATCAGTGCTTGCCTTCAGTCTTAGCCAGGATAGCCACTGGCAGCCTCACACCTTCATAAGTATTATTGCCTAACCCTGCAGAGAAAGAGAAAGGCTAGTCTAGAGGAGACAAGGGAGAAGCTTCCCAGGGAAAGAGCAGGCATGAAGGCCTAAAAGCAGAAAGTATGTTGATGTAGCTAAGGGTGAGAAAGCAAGCTGGACTGAAGCAGCTAAGAGGAGAAAGAGGATGGCTTTATGCCGGGGGCCAGCGTGGGAATCCCACCCGTGAAACGGTCACGTGGCAGAAATCCGACGGGCAAGGCGATTNTCCCTTTTCTCCACACCCTCTCCAGCATTTATTGCTTGTTGACTTTTGGATCGCAGCCATTCTGACTGGTGTAAAATGGTATCTCATCGTGGTTTTGATTTGCATTTCTCTGATAATGAGTGATGTTGAGCACCTTTTCATGTGTTTGTTAGCCATCCGTATGTCTCCTGAGGGCTTTTTTAACAGACATTTTTCTCTTTTTTGGCCCTGAGGCTTGTGGGGTCCTAGTTCCTCAGCCAGTGGGTCAAACTCAGCAGTAGGTCCTAAGCACTGGACCACCAGGGAATTCCCCTGGTTGGGTTCTTGATGAGAACTCTTCCTGGCTTGGAGACAGTCACCTTCTTGCTGTATCCTTACATGATGCAGGGAGAGAGTCCTGGTTTCTTCTTCTTTTATCATAAGAGCACCAATCCCATCATGAGGGATCTACCCCATCATGTCGTCCAAGCCCAGTTACCTCTCAAAGACCTCACCTCCAATTACCATCACACTGGGATGGGGTCTTCAACATGTAGATTCAAGGGGACACAGTCAATGTGCCCAATGAATAAATTCATTGCATTTGGGCATTATGGCAAGGGATGCCATTAATAATTTCCTACTTCTTAATCGTTATCTGGTATTTAAATAACTAGCAACTTTATGTGCTTAGTCACTCAGCTGTGTCCAACTCTTTGGGACCACATGAACAGTATCCCACCAAGCTCCTCTGTCCCTGGGATTCTCCAGGCAAGAATACTGGAGTGGGTTGCCATTTCCTTCTCCAAGCAACTTTATAATATCTCTAATTTTTTATTTTGATTATCTTCAAAATTACAGTAGTACAAAGACCTCTCAGATATTATTTGGCCAGGTTAACAAATTGTTGCTATTTTGTCACGTTCTCTTTCTACACACACACACACACACACACACACACACACAGAGTCAGATTAATACTATTTTTTTCTTAACCATTTGAGAATAAGTTACAGATATCATCACTTTTCTCTTTATCCCTAAATACTTCAGGTCTGTTTCCTAAGAGCAAGTACACTTTCTTACATGATCACAGAATAGTTATCAAATCAGAAAATTTAACATGTATATACTATTTTATAACTTATATTCCATTTGCAAAACTTGTCAGTCGTCCCAACAGTTTTTTGAAGCAATCTTTCCTCCTTATCTCAAGGTTCAATCCAGGATCAAACTGGAATCACATACTGTCTTTAGTTATGAAGACTTTTTAAATCTCCTTTAGTCTAAAATAGATCTTTGGCTTTTCTCTGACTTTCATGAGTTGCCATTGTGGAAGAGTACAGACTAGTTTTGCTCAGGTGTGTCTAATCTTCCCTCGACACACATCATGTGTCTAGAAATGTGTCTAATCTTTGCTTGTGATTAGCTTTAGGTTGTCCTTTCTCCCTCCCCACAGGAACACCATGAACGTGATGCTGGGTCCTCAGGAAACACGTGGTATGTTTGCCCATTATTGGTGATGGTAATTTTGATCATTTGGCTAGGGTGGTGTTTTCCAGGTTTCTCAGCTTATGTAATTATAATTTCTCCTTTTGCAAGGAATAGTAATTAATAAGCAGTTTGTGGGGAGATATTTTGACACTATATAGATAACCTATTCCATATATAAAATTTTCACTCAGTTTTAATGTATACTAATGATTCTTGCCTTAATTACTTTTTACATTGATGGTTATAATGTTGATTTTCTAGCTCTGTAATTTCAACTATATTTAGTAATTGGCATTTTATTGTAAGCAAACGTTTTTCCTTCTTCCTTATTTAGTTAGTATCAGTACAGACTTATGGGTCACTAGTTTATTCAATAAGTTATAATTCAGTACTCTTATCATTTGGTTCTGATGCTCAGGCTATCCCAGATTTGGCAATTGATTTCCTTCAAATGGTTCCTCTTTAAGTGAACTAATCATTCTTTCAGTAGGTGCTTACTTTCTGGCATGAGGCCATCTTGTACTTTTTTCCTGGAATCAGTCACTTCTTCAATGGGTTTTGCTTGCTTTTCATGGGGAACACTACTTAAAAATTGAGATCTGAGCACTTGATGTACTCAGTACTGCTGAGTACCTTTGCTTCTAGATCCTCACAGTAGTCAGAATTGGAAAGAATAGTAATTTCATGTGGTTCAACAGCCACTCATGCTGCCTGTGTAAAATTATACACTTAAACTGCCTCCTCTAGTATCTTTCCAACTCACAGTGTTTTCTTATCTTCACCCATTTGCATTCTCCTCCCCAGTGAGAACCTGGCCTCCCAAACAGTAGAACAGCGTCATTTGCTCAGCATTACAACACACAACATAGTTTTAGGAATTACTACATTGATTCCACTATGGAAAAACAAACCTACTACGGAGAGTTTCAAGATTTGTTTGCATTTCTTTTTTTTTTAGACTGACAGTATGCAATCAAAGAATTGAGTTCAAAAGTTACTTGGATTAATTCTCTTTTTTCCCCTTTCACTGTGTCTGATATTCATTTGAAATACAAGTCAAATGAATGACTTGTATTGCTTCTGCTTGTATTCCATTTTAGCTCCCTTCTCCCAGTTTCATTGAATTAATTTTATTGTTTTTGACTACTGAAAACATCAACACGATTCCAAAGGTCAAAATTATACAAAAAGGAATGCTCCAAAAATAGTACTAGTAATTTTGAGTAACATCTTTTTTCTCTCTTATTTATGTCTCAAATTCTCTTTTAATTATTACTATGTATACCTCCATCTGGTGGGATTTGGTGAGAACTCCCATTGAACACACATCTTTCTCATCCCACTCAACTTTGGCTATCCCATATCCCTTTTTTCTTTCCAGCTTTTACTGTGATATAATTAACACCAAACATTGTGTAAATTTTAAGATATACAACATGATGACTTGATATATACATATTGCAAAGTGAATTACCACGTTCGTTTTAAGTTAGTTAACACATCTATCACCTAATATTCGCACTACTTTCCCCTTTTGTGTGTGTGTGATGAGAACATTTCAGATCTATTCTAACAACTTACAGTGCAATACTGGTAACTAGTAGCCTTCATGCTGTACATTACATCCTCGGAATTCATTCATTTTATAACTGGAAGTTTGCAGTCTTTGATCACCATCACCCATTTCCCCAGCTTCCAACCCGTATGCTTTCACTTCTTCATCAGGATCTCCTTAAACCCCAACATGCAGACCAAATCTAGAAAAGAAGCAACTGAACCATAGCAGAGCTTCCACTGAAAGAAAACATGCCAGAGCTGAAGCCCCTCTGTGAGAATGTGTCCCCAAACCAAGTTCTGGTCCTGTTAACCTGGCAGATATTACACTTAGGGTATTAGAAAGGACGCGTGCTGTGGGGTGACACGGTCATCACGTGGTGGTGGAGGTAACTTCCAACAAGGCTTTACGAGGGTTGACTGTAGCTACCTCACACTCAGCAGTGCTTGCATGCTGTGGTGTTAATTCTCCTTCCCCTCCTTGGTCAATGCAGGCAGTATTGGTTAGGGTAGAATTTAGCAATAAAACCACCCACTGGGAGTGAAATCCATGAGAACCAATACCTTTGGATGAAGGAAGCCATCTGCAGAGACTGCATCCTCCCAGCCTGCTTGTAAAGGTGCTGATGAGATAACTTGAGAAGTTCCCAGGTCTGAGCAAGGTGCCTGGCAGCTCCTCAGAGATAGACTATCCCTAATTAAAACTTACCTTTCTGCACAGGACCAGGCCTTCAATTCAGGAGCCAGGGTGTTTGCCCAGCACTGAATGCAAGCTATTGAAGGTCAAATGTATTGTTGCCTGGCATTCTAAAGTGACAGTGAACACTATTTGCAGGATATGAAAGGGTGATTAGAGAGGAAGAATTTGTCAGTGTTTGTCCAGCCTGCTGGGGACATGCCAGAGAGGCATCCCTCTCCATTATAAACTAACCTTCAGGGTCTGGTTTATACATCAGTTGTTTTTACACTGGGTTAGTGTGAGTTAGGCCCTAGGCCTGAGTGACCCTAGGTGCCCTGAAAAGTTGAGACCTAATTGATATTTCTTCATAAACCAGCACTGTTGCCTTCAGCCTCCATTTAAGGTTAGTGTGAGATGTGGTTTGGAAATCCTACCTGTCTTCCTTTAAGGGGCCCCTTGACTGAACTGAACTGAACTGTTGTCTTTTAGAATCTCTGGTGATATGCAGACCCAGCTGTGTGCCAGGCACTTTATTTGTGTGGGATCCTGCCTCACCTCACATTCTTTCTATAGGTTAAATGTGGCCTCAGTCTATTAACATACAGCTAATGAGTGGTAGAGCTGGGATCACACCCAGGCTTGTTTGAGCCCAGAGTCTGTGCTCTTGGCCATAACACCATAGAAATTCTTGAAGAAGATCCCACTTTTGAAGCTGTAAAGCAGATTTTCCCTAAGAACATTTTGATACTGAAAAATGAGCTCTAAATCTTCTAGATTTTTTCATACATTGCCTACATATGATTGATAAAAGTAAAGGAGAAGTTCCAGAGGCAGGGAACTTTAGGAGACAGATTACCAATGGAAGGCCTGAAGCTACTGGGTGGGTTGGGAGCAACAAAAACCATTTAGTTTATAGAGGAGGCAGCTGGAAGGACAAAGAAAATAAAATCACGTAATCCATATTTTTTTGTTTTTAACTGCTCCAGCTTCTGCTTTCTTGGGAAGTCCCCGGTTCCTCCCTACCTTGCCCATCAGCACACTCCTATTCATCCTTCAAGCCCCAGCCAGGATGTCACTTCCTTTCCTGACTTCTCCAAAAGATTAGTTCCTCCCCCACTGCTTTCCTAGTATCCACTCATTGGAGACAAGAACTCTGCCTCCTCTGAAGCCACACAGGCTAGATGTACACCCTGCTGTAAGACTTTGGGTAAGCTGCTTAACCTCTCTATTCCTCAGTTTTCCTTATTTGAAAAATGGGAATACTAGAGATAGCGATAGCCCTGGGTTGGCTGAGGACCTTAAATCAGAAGAAGACAACAAAATATTTAGCACAGGGCTAGGCACACACAGAGAACTTAGCAGTGGTGCTTATTATGTGTAATGCCAAGCCTTGGTAGTAAATGGATTAAAGTATTTCTGGAACAAAGAGAAGATAGAGGAGGAAAGAAGAAGGAAAAACAGGCCAACCAGCTGTGGAGATCATCTTTAACAAGGACAGTGCCAGCCTGAAGTTTTGGAGCTGTGGCTGCTGCATGTTTTTCCTGAGTACACAACCCACCTTCTCAGGTCAAGATTTGATACCATATTTCTACCTCCCCAGAGACCTAATCCCATGGGCTGAGCCTCTCCTAGCTGCAGCAAACAATGCCTCACCTGGCCGACCTCCTCCTATGGTAAAGTCAATAATCCTCTGTCTGCCCTGAATCACGCCATTGTCAGGCGGGGGGTGGACTGGGAGGCTGGGAACCACCCCCTCCTGGCTCAAGGATAATCAGCTCTGTTTCTCCTAACCTGACTCGCTTAGTGGTGACTCCATTCAGGCGGGCTGGGACAAGTTGGCCAGCAGAGTCGCATGGGGACTGTACTGTGTGCGAGCAGATGAGGACCACAAGGACAGTTACAGCTGTGACAGTAGACATTGTCCTGCATGTTCTATGCACCAGGGCTGTGCCAAGCACCTTGCATTTACTTTCCCTGTAACCAGTCTTCATGGAGGCCTCAGGATCTGGCACTTTCTGCTACATTCCTTGGAAGCAGGGAGCCTCTGACGTCTAGTCAGTGGCCACATCTGACTGTCAGCAGCTTAAATAAGGTGTGCCACAGTGTAAAATGGATAGAAAAATGTCATTCATAAGTTTTCCTATTAACTACAGATTGAAATTGAGGTAGGAGATAGATGGGCTCCAGGTTGGAAATTTGTAATCAGCTAGCCTGTTGTACAACTGCACTCATCTCACACGCTAGTAAAGTAATGCTCAAAATTCTCCAAGCCAGTCTTCAGCAATACNGTGCTACTGCCTCTTGGTAGTATTAGAAACAAGTGTTAATGGTATCCACTCTGAAATGTGTCCCATCATTTACAGGAACACTTCACAAACATCAGAGCCTGTGGCTTTGCCATAAAACAGAGAGCTTCTTGGCTGGTCATTAGAGGTTTTTGCTTCATGTGGGTAGTGTATTTCTCTTCGCCCTTGCACAGGCTGATCTGGGATCTCTGTTCTATTTCACACTGGATGTGTTAGAGACTGGCTGCCATGTGCTCAGCAGGATATCATGGAAGAACTGTGGGGTGAGGATCTTTCATGAATCGGTGAGTACTTTCCCCAGGAGCTTGAGGGGGGAAACTAGGTGTCCTCTGTCTACAGGATGAAGATTATTCAACATGTACCATCTTTAAATGTCCCTCTTTATAATCTCTGGGGCAGGGTGCCTATGTGGTTATTTCAATTTGATAGAAGAAAGAATTTAATCAGACGGGGTTTCTGACGCTCCCACTGGGGTCATGACCCCAGAATAGAAATGTTGCCCCCAAACTGTTTTCTGCCTCCAAAACCTTCCTGTAGGCTCTGAGCTAGGCTTAAGTTGAGGGGCAAAGATCTGAGGTATAGTGCTCTGGATGTATGTTTAAAGAAAACTGTAGAAACAATGGCATGGGAGCTTTGAAATTTGTTTTAGTTTTCTTTATTTTGTTTTCAAGAACACTTAATATGAGATTTGAGGCTGGGGAGAGGGAGGTCGTGGTATGGTGCTCTCAGAGGTGCTTTGGAAGGATTTCATAGTATCACAGAACCTTAAGGGAGTCAGAATTGATCCTTTTAAAGATGACCATTAAAGAGGCTTGAAAAGAGCATCGTCAGTTTTCATTTGGTTCTCAACTATCCTTAGATTATTTTCATTAATTTATATGAAACTTTATATGTGATATAAGTGCGATATAAGTATCTAGAAGTGAAGTGTTTGGCAAAGATGTCTTTTTCTAGTCGTTTAGCCAAACTTGTCAAACTTCACCTACTTGGTTTGGGAAAGCAAAACAGTCTATAAACGCTGTTGTCAATTATGTTTGTTAGGCACCAGCTTAATAGACAAAATATATTTGTGTATCACTAGCTGCATTGGAGAAGGAAATGGCAACCCACTTCAGTGTTCTTGCCTGGAGAATCCCAGGGACAGAGGAGCCTGGTGGGCTGCCGTCTATGGGGTCGCACAGAATCGGACACAACTGAAGCGACCTAGCAGCAGCAGCAGCTGCTGTAACACATACACCAAAAAGGATGTACCAATTGCAAAATGATAGAACTTGGTTTCCCATTCATGTAAAGTTTAAAATAGAAATCCTTGATGAGGAATGGGCTTTCCTCCAGGAGTGATTTGGAGATTGGATACTTCCATGTTGTGGCCCCCTAGACTCTGTAGCCTTCACCTCGTGGCTTCTGTGGTCACCATGCTCACCTGCATCAAGCAGTGGAAAGGGAAAGAGCATGCAGGGCAGATAGCGTGTAGGAAGGCTTTACAGGCTAGACCTAAAAGTGGGTATACATCCCTTCTGCTCACTTGACTGTGGTTAGAGCTCATTTACACACAGTCACGTCTAAGTAGGAAGGAGGCTGGGAAGAAGTCAAGCTGTGTCTCAGGTGAAGGTTAAATTGTTTAATGATCAGCTGGCAGTTTACTCCACCCAAAAGGTATGAAAATTGACCTTGAGTTTCTTGTTCCTTAAAAATGAAATGTCCAGTTTCATTTCAGGGGTATTTTTTAAAGTCTTAGTTCATTCCACTGTGTCATGAAGTGCATTTGTTGGTTCTAGGTTTATGGCCAATGCAAAGCAATATTTTACATTAATAAGGAAAAAAGAATTTTCTATTTACCTGCTTATAATTGTACTCTTCGCCCAGGTAAGAGATCGCTTTCGTTTTTCTCATTTTAATAACAGATGAAAAAAGAGCATTTAACTCTACGATGCTGTAGTGTATAGGGTTTCTTCCATCCTCACTTCTTATTCATCCCAAGCCAGGTTCTTTGTATACCCAGCACTTACACTGCTCCTCTTCCCACAATTAATCTTTCTAAATAACCTGCAAAAGCTCTACCTGTGTCCTACATCAAATCCTAAATTTTCAGTCTGATGTAAATGGCACAATCTCCATGACTGGTCCCCAGGCTTCCTTTCTAGCTATCTGTGCCTTATTTCACTGACTGTACCGACTCTGCACTCCATTCAACCATTTTCGGAACACACGTCACATTCTCCAATCTCTGAATCTAGTTTTTGCTTCTCCCTCTGCTGAGGATACCCTCCACGGATAGCCTCTGCCCTTGGAACTCCTAAGCATTCTTTAAAGATCATTGCCAAGGCTGCTGCTTCTACTGTGTTCTCTATTCAAGAAAACAGAACAGAAACAAACAAGAAACAGTGCTTTCTTGTTCTACCTCCCTGTACAACTTTACCCTAACCACTCACGGAGCACAGATCATGCACTGCCTGGACTTGGGGTCCTCTGTCTTATATCTTATAGAACATCTTATCCCTTCTTCCTCTCTGCTACAACTCTCCCCTAGTTCCTATCAAGTGGGTGTGTGTATGTGTGTGCGGGTTCAGTCATGTCAGACTCAGCAACCCCATGGACTATAACTTGCCAGGATCCTCTGTCCGTGGAATTTTCCAGGCAAGAATACTGGAGTGGGTTACCATTTCCTCCTCCACCTATCTAGGGTAACGAGTCTATAATATCATTGAATAAATGAACAAATACATACATTCATTCTGGGTCCTGAAAAGTAAGCATCCACAGCATGGGAAAATAGGATGGCTACTCACCAAACTGTTAAGTTTATGTGACTCCCTTGAGGGATCTCATTCAAGTGCAGATTCTGATTCCTGTAGATCTGGGGTAGAGCCTGAGATTCTGCATTTCTAACAAGGTCTAGGTGATAACAATACCATTGGTTCCTTTGAAGGACAAGGCAACAAAGCTAAACCTTCCTGGTTGTGAAGATGAGACTCACCTAAAATAAATTCGAGGACAGCAACTAATAAAACAGATCAAATCTGAAATGGAAGTCCTAGGTACCAGAGGTATGGGAGGTCAGGCAATGAGATGTGCCTGGGAGTGACAAGCCATGGATGTCACTCCCCAACAATATACCCAAATACATCCAAATAAAACCACAGTTGATCAAAGCAATGTGTTTGCGTTGTTAGAACAACTGCTAGACACGTTTCCTAGTGTGACTTTTACACTAGTTATGCCACCCGCAGCCCCTCCCAGTCACACATTCTAGCTGTATCTTTAGTGTGATTAACCTATTCAGTCATACAGTGATTGGATCAACTTCTGTTTTCCAGCTCATGTACATTGTCTAACCAAAGAGGGTGTGTTTCCACCTTCCATATGTCATTCACTCACTCATTCATCCAGCAGGCAATTACTAAGCACCATCCATGTGTCAGACATTATTTTAGGTGCTGGTGACTAAAAGGTAAATAGAACACCACAGTAATGAAATCCCAACTCGTTCTCTTTATAGAGGCAGTGATGGTGGAAGATAGTGAGCTAATTGGGAAAATGTTTTTAATACAAGTTGACCCTTGAACAACATGTGTTTGAACTATACATGGATTTTTTTTTTCATGAAATACATACTATAATACTACACTGTACTTGGTTGATTGAATCTGGGGGTACAGAACCATGGATACAGAGGGCTCAAAACAAAGTTAAACTGGGATTTTTGACTATGTGGAGGGTCAGCACCCCAACCCTCATATTGTTCAAGGGTCAGCTGTACTATATTATGTGTTTTTAAACTAAATTTCTAGGGTAAAAAGATTTGTGTAAGGTGAAAAAAAATATTGCTTTGTTTCTTTTTAAATCATGAAAGTAATACACACTCCTTGCCGAACACTCTGCAGAAAGCTAAACTTCTAAATAACGCTTTCCCACTCCGTCCTTGACAGTGCTCAGTGTGACCTTTTCTCCTTTTGATCTCTACCTCTGCTGTGATCATGTGATTTACAGAATTATACATCATTAAGTTTACTTTTAAACTTGCTCTCTTTGGCATTTATAGTTTCTCGAAGTGCGATCATCATGATGTGCCCTGACTGCCCCACCACCAGCCCCTATGATTTGTCAAACCCCAGGTTCATGGAAACTGCTACTGAGTCTCTTGCAAAATACAACAGTAGGAACCCTTCAAAGCAGTATTCTGTCATCAAAATCACCAAGACGTTTAGTCAGGTGAGTCTGAAATGTCAGCTACAACATGTCTCATAATTCTTGCCATGGTTATCAAGGCACTCCCTTTGATTAGATCCTAAGAGCCCTTTCCTCATTTCCTACCTTGGTAACCTTGATGCACATTCAATTGTGTCTAGTTTCTGAGTTGGTCTGTGGGCTTTCCACTAGAATTGTGTGATTTGATTTCATTTCATTGCTCTGAAGGCAAGAAGGGTAATAGACTCATGGTCTCCATGGGTTATTCTACTTAGGTTCACTGTTTATTACCACAGTCCCACATCTGGTTGACCACAGACCACTTAGAAAGTCAACTTCTATTCTGTGTTTTAAATACAGGAGTGCATGTTGAGTTTTATGGGTTAGAGGAAGTATTCATTTGTATCCAGATTGTGTTGGTATCTATCATAGGGAGAAAAGTTAATTTAAAAACAAATTTACATGGGTAAAAATAAGCTCACCCAAGGGAAGGTTTTTGAGCCCATTTAAATCCTTAAGAAGGGAAGAAAGGTATGGGGAAAGTTATGTTTTCTAAATAAGAAAATCATAATACAAGGTTTGGTCATGGTGGGGATTACAGGGACAAAAAGCGGCCTTTATTGACAGTGACTCTGGGGATGTGTGGTTTCTGTAAATCTAATGTTGTCAAAGCTGAGTCATGGCACCACTGGGGAAGGTTTGATTTTTACTTCTCACCTCTTGTTTCATACTAGTGGGTGTTTGGCCCTGCCTACTTTGTGGAATATTTGATCAAAGAATCACCATGTACCAAGTCGCAGGGTAGCAGCTGTGCACTGGAGTCCCCTGACTCTGTGGTGAGTATTGCTGAATATTTTCATAACTCAAGATTTGTGCTCACAGATCATCTATGTGTATTCATAATGTGTAAAATCACACATGAAGTGTTGTAGTGCACAAGACACTTTCATTCACCTTAAGGAGTAACTGATTAGTAAAAGATGGCCCAGATGCAATAACATTTGATCATAAATGCAGTTTTCATCAGCAATGTGGTGCCTTGGCAAAAAATGATCACAAGAGGCTATAAAAATATAGACAAATCTCTTAGTGGTCGATAGTGGCCCTACTTTTATCTGAACAAAACCAGTTACATTTGGAATACATCATGATGTTCCATTCCTTGGACCATTCTTTATTAAGAAGGAGGAAATCAAACAGGACTTATTTCAAAGAAAGCAGCCAGTGAAACCATCTGAGGCACACCTGGTAGGAATGTCAATCAGCACGGCAGATTATACCACAATTAGGCAAAATGCAAGCTGTTTCCCCCCATTATTCACTTAGCTATAATAAAAGTTTTATTAAGATATAATTCACATACCATAAAATTCACCCTTTTAAGGTGTACAATTCAGTGCTTTTTAGTCTATTCAAAGAGTTGAACCATCATCACTACTCTCTAATTTTAGAATATTTTCATCAGCCATCAAAGAAATTCCACATCCATTAGCAGTCATCCCCCTTACATCACTCAGAGGATCTCAGTTCCCCAACCAAGGGTTGACCTAGGCTCATGACAGTGAAAGCACTGAATCCTAACTCCTGGACTTCCAGGGAATTCCCTGTGTATAAGTTATTATGTATACATATGTTTTCATTTATTTTGGGTATACACCTTGGAGTGGGATTGCTGGGTCATATGAGAATTCTAGACTTCCCTGGTAGCTCAGATGGTAAAGAATCTGTCTGCAAATCAGAAGACCCCTGTTTGGTCCTTGGGTCTGGAAGATCCCCTGGAGAAGGGAATGGCTACCCACTCCAGTATTCTTGCCTGGAGAACTCCTTGGACAGAGAAGCCTGGTGGGCTACAGTCCACAGGGTTGCAAAGGGTCAGACATGACTAAGCAACTAAGCACACATGCATGAGAATTCTATGTTTAACCTTTTGACTAACAGCAAACTTTTCCAAAGTGATTACACCAATTTAACAATCCCATCAGCAATGTGTGAGGGTTCCAATATCTCCATGTTTTTGTCAATGCCTGTTATTATCTGGGCTTCCCAGGTGGTGCTCGTGGTAAAGAACCCTCCTGCCAGTGCAGGAGATGTAAGAGAAGTGGATTTGATCCCTGGGTCAGGAAGATTCCCTGGAAGAGGGCATGGCAACCCACTCCAGTATTCCTGCCTGGAGAATCCCATGGACAGAGGAGCCTGGCAGGCTACAGTCCATAGGTTGCAAAGAGTCAGACATGACTAAAATGACTTAGCACACATGCAGGCATTACTATGAGCTGTCTTTCTTAATAGATATCTTACTGAGTATGAAGCAGTCTCTCATTTTGGTTATATTTGAATTTTCCTAATGGCTAATGATATTGAGTATCTTTTAATATGGTTTTGGGCCATTTGTATGTATTCTTTGGAGACACATCTATTCAAATCCTCTGTCATTTAAATATTGGATTATTTGTCTTTTTATTGTTGAATTGTAAGAATTCTCTACATATTCTGAATGTGATTCCCTTATCAGATATATGACTTTCAAATATTTTCTCCCATTATCTGATTTTTCTATTCATTTCTATTCTTGATGATGTTCTTTGAAGTACAAAAGTTTTTAATTTTAATGAAACCCTGTTTTTTTTTCTTTTGTTGAATGTGCTTTCTGTATCATATCTAAGAATCCCTTGTCTAATCTAAGATCACTAAGATTTACTCCTATGTAATCTTCTAAGAGTTTTATAGTTTTAGCTTTAGATCTCTGACCCATTTTTTTAGTTAATTTTTGTATATGGTATGAGTTAGGAGGTTCAACTTCACTCTTCTGCTTGTGAATATCCAGTTGTCCCAGCACTATTTGTTGAAAAGACTATTAGTATTGTTTCCCCCATTTAATTGTATTGACATTCATTCTAAAGATCTACTGATTATTAATGTAAGGGCTTATTTTTGTACCCTCTATTTTATTCCATTGATCTGCATATCTATTCTTGTACCAGTACCACACTATCTCCAATAGGGTAGTTTTGTAGTAAATTTTGAATTGGGAAGTGTGAGCCCTCCTATTTTGTTTTCTTATTCAATATTGCTTTGAGTATTCTGAATCCCTTGCATTTTCATAATATGTCAACTTCAGAATCAGCTTGTCAGTTTCTATCTTTAAAAAGCAGAAAATTTGATAGGGATTTCATTGAATCTGTAGACCAAATGTAAAAAGTACTATCCTCTTAAAAATACTAATTTTTCCAGCCCATGAATATGGGAAGTCTTTCCATCTGTTTAGGACTTATATAATTTCTTTAAACAATATTTTGTAGTCTTCGGTGTACAAAACTTTCACTTTTTTGGTATAGCTAACGTGCTGCAATTCATGGAGTCGCAAAGAGTCGGACAAAACTGAGCGACTGAACTGAACTGAAGTATTTTATTCTCTTTGATGCTGATATAATATATTTGACTTTTCCATTTTATTTTTTGGATTATTCATTGCAAATATATAGAAATATAGTTGGTTTTATATTTTCACTTTGTATCCTGTAACCTTGCTGAACTCATATATTTCTAATAGTTTTCTAGTAGAGTCCTTAGGATTTTCTGTATACAAGATCACATCTTCTACAAAGAGATATAGTTTTACTTCTTCCAGCCCAATCTGAATGACTTTTAATTCTTACCTAACTTTCCTGACTAGAACTTCCAGTACGATGTTAAATAGAGGTGGGAAGAGCAAACAACCTTATCTTATTCCTGATTTTAGGAGGAAAGCATTCAGCATTTCATTATTGAATATGATGGTAACTGTAGGCTTTTTATAGCTGCTTTGTATCAAGTTGAGAAAGTTCCCTTCTAGTCCTAGTTTTGTTGAATATTTTTATTGAAAAACAGTGCTAGAGTTTGCCAAATGGTTTTTCTGTGTTACTGAGATAATCATTTTTTTTTCTCCTTTAATCTATTAGTGTTGTATATACCAATGATTTTTGTATGTTAAAACAACCTTGTGCTTTGAGGATAAGTCACAGTTGATCATGATGTTTAATCCCTCTATATGTTTCTGAATGCAGTTTGCCTGTTTTTAAGGATTTTAAATCTATATTTATAAGAGACATTGGCCTGTAGTTATTCACTGTTGTCTCTGCCTGATCTTCATATAAGTGTAACATTGGCTTCATAAAATGAGTTGGGAAATTTTCCCTCTTCTATTTTATTTTGGAAGAATTTGTGAAAGATTGGTGTTCATTCTTCTTTGAATATTTGGTAGAATTCACCAGTGAAGCCATCTGGGCCTGGGCTTTTCTTTTGGTAGAATTCACCAGTGAAGCCATCTGGGCCTGGGGTTTTCTTTGTGGGAAGTTTATTTGATTAATAATTCAATTTCTCTACTTGCTATAAATCTATTCAGATTTTATATTTCTTCTTGAGCAAGTTTTGGTAGTTCATATCTTCCTAGGAATTTATCCATTTCATCTAACTTATCTAATTGGACAGCACACAATTGTTTACAGTACTTCATTTTTATTTCTGAAATATTACGGGTGTTTAATTTCAATTTCAGTAGTTTGAGTCTTTTTTTTTTTTTTTTTGGTCTAACTAAAACTTTGTCAATTTTATTAATTTTTCCCCCCAAAAGATCAAATTTCAGTCTCATTTGTTTTTTTCTTTTACTTTTTCAGATTCTAGTTTATATATTTCCTCTCTATCTTTATTATAACCTTCTTTTTACTTGCTTTGGGCTTAGTTTACTCTTCTTTTTTTCTGGCTTTTTAAAGTAGAAGCTTAGGTTATTGATTTACAATCTTTATTCTCTTTTAACATAAGCATTTGCATCTACAAATTACCTTCTAAGCAATGATTGAATTGATTCTCACAAGTTATTCACATTATTTTTGTTCCCATCCATCTCAAAATATTTTCTAATTTTCCTTGTGATTCTTCTTTAGCCAAATGGTTACTTAGGAGAGCTATTTAATTTCCTCATATTTGTGAAAATTCCGATTTCCTTCTGTTATTCATGTCTAATTTCATCCTATTGTGGTTGGAGAATTACTCTGTGTGATCTCAATTCTTTTAAATTTACTGAAACTTGTTTTATTGTTTAACTTAAGGTATATCCTAGAGAAATTTCCATGTACACTTGATAACAATGTATTCTGCTATTGTTGGGTAAAACATTCTGTAGTTGTCTGTTAGGTTTAGTTTGTTTATAGTGTTATTCAAGACTTCTGTTTCTTTGTTGATGTTCTGTATACTTGTTTTATTCATTACTGAAAGTGAGGTTTCCAACTATTATTGTTGAATTACCTATGGCTTCTTTGAATTCTGTCAGGTTTTGCTTATGTACTTTGAGGATCTGTTGTGAAGGGCACATATATTTATAGTTGTGTCTTTCTAGTAAATTGAGCCTTTAATCATTATAAAATGTTTTTCTTTGTCTCTAGTAACAATGTTTGTCTTAAAGTCAATTTTGTCTGATATTTGTACAGTCATTCCCAACTCTTTTCGATTACTGCTTGCATTGTAAAACTTTGTCTGTCTTTTAACTTTCAACCTGTTTGTGTCTTTGAATCTGAACTATGTCTCTCAAAAGCCTTTTATAGGGACCTCTTTGGTGGTGCAGCGGCTAAGATTCTGTGGTCTCGATGCAGAGGGTTGTGGTTTGACTCCTGGTCAAGGAACTAGATCTCACATGCTGCAAGCAAGACCCTATGAAGCCAAATAAATAAATGTTTTTTTTTTAAAAGACTTTTATAACCAGTCAATTGAATATTAATAAATAATTGGGAAAACATCTTCATCATCTTCTGTGGAATCGCCCTGTCTCACTTTTCGATTCCATCTTGGGCAGATCACATAGTTTTCTAGTTTCTAGTTCTTATTACTAGTTTCAGTAATAAGAATGATTTCACTTAGATTATTAAGATTTACTTTCAGGTATTAAAAAATTCCTTTTAGTCAATTCTAAATCAAAACTTCTACTTCATATCCAATTCAAAGAATTTTCCTCTCTGAGGCTCAAGTCTGACCTACAGCTTAGGACCTGCTGTGAAGAAGGAGTCAAGGCCTGTCCTTTTGTTCTTTTTACCCCTCCTGCAATCTTTTATTTAACTGTGGCTCTTCTGAGTTTCAAGAAGAATAAGAGAGTATTAGAGAAAAGAGTCTAAAGTCTTTTCACATTCAGTTCAGTTCAGTTTAGTCGCTCAGTCGTGTCCGACTCTTTTCTACCCCATGAACCACAGCACGCCAGGCCTCCCTGTCCATAACCAACTCCCGGAATTCACCCAAACTCATGTCCATCGAGTCGGTGATGCCATCCAACCTTCTCATCCTCTGTCTTCCCCTTCTCCTCCTGCCCTAAATCTTTTCCAGCATCAGGGTCTTTTCAAATGAGTCAGCTCTTCGCATCAGGTGGCCAAAGGATTGGAGNGATTCCAGGTTGTGTTTCTTCCAGTCCAGCATTTCTCATGATGTACTCTGCATGTAAGTTAAATAAGCAGGGTGACAATATACAGCCTTGACATATTCCTTTTCCTATTTGGAACCAGTCTGTTGTTCCATGTCCAGTTCTAACTGTTATTTCCTGAACTGCATACAGAGTTCTCAAGAGGCAGGTCAGGTGGTCTGGTATTCCTGTCTCTTTCAGAATTTTCCACAGTTTATTGTAATCCACACAGTCAAAGGCTTTGGCATAGTCAATAAAACAGAAATAGATGTTTTTCTGGAACTCTCCTGCTTTTTCGATGCTCCAGCGGACGTTGTCAATTTGATCTCTGGTTCCTCTTTTCACATTACTGGACCTGTAGTTGTAGTTTTCTCCCGTTTTACACTGGCCCTCTGTTTACACTTGAAAAAGTACATGCTCTATGACTCTAAAATTTATCCTCTAAGAATTTACCCTAAGAATATGTGAAAATGTTTAAACATAACAATTTGGATTTAATCCACTGTCTTACAAAAGAGAAGTTATTAAATAACACAGAGGAATATTATGTAGCCATTATAAAGAAAATTGTGGAAAACTATGCAGTGTCATAAAAAGGATTTTCATTATATATATTGTTAAATGACAAAAGAGAGTTATGAAATATTATGTACAGTATAATTCTATTTTTCTAGAAGAAAAAGTGTGTATTCATTGAGAAAAATGTCAGAAGAAAAGAAATCAAATCACTGTAGGAAACGGATATCTTTCATGCATATTTTCATTTTCTTCTTGTTTATCCTATTCTAAATAGCTATTACATTTATAATAATAAAATGAACATTTTATTTTAAAATAAAGTTTAAGGAGCTGAGATTAGTCTTGTCTGAGAAGCAAAAACTCAGGGGAAACCTCATAAAGGGCTGCTGCATGAGAGATGAAAGCAAGTTTTCTAGCTGATGCAAGGATAGACGTGTGGCCAAGAGAGGGATCTGGATTTCTGTGTCTGTCCTATAGACATAGGTTTCTGCTCAATACAAAGAATTTTCTAATAGAGTTCGTTCCTCAAGAAGTCCTGAGTTTCTCTCATTGGAGGCAATTTAGCCTAGTTTGGGTGATTAACTGGTAGGGATGATCTAAAGAATTGACTCGTGCTCAGTCCTCAGTTGTGTTTGACTCTTTGAGACCCATGGATGGTAGCCTGCCAGGCTCCTCTGTCCATAGATTATCCCAGCAAGGGTATTGAAGTGGGCTGCCATTTCTTCCTCCAAAAGAATTGGCTCAGAGCCTTGTGGCTCAGTGTGTAAAGAATCTGCCTGCAATGAAGGAGACAGGGATTCAATCCCTGGTCCAGGAAGATTGAGTGGAGAAGGAATGGCAACCAACTTCAGTATTCTTGCCTGGAAAATCCCGTGGACCAAGGATCCTGNCTCCAAAAGAATTGGCTCAGAGCCTTGTGGCTCAGTGTGTAAAGAATCTGCCTGCAATGAAGGAGACAGGGATTCAATCCCTGGTCCAGGAAGATTGAGTGGAGAAGGAATGGCAACCAACTTCAGTATTCTTGCCTGGAAAATCCCGTGGACCAAGGATCCTGACAGGCTACAGTCCCTGGAGTCACAAAAGTCGGGCATGACTTAGTGACTACACCACCACCACCACCACCTATTACATGATAGCATAAAAGTGTTGATTGACTGTGTGTCTAAGCAAAAATGAAGTTGATTCCACTTCTGATCATATGTGTACCTATAACACTGCATTTTCTTTTTCTTTAGCCTGTTGGTATTTGCCATGGTTCTCTGAGTGAATCACAAGAAAACCCGGGCAAGACTGTCTCCGTAACTTGCTCCTTCTTTAATTCACAGGTATTTTTTAGTCAAGTTGTTTGTCTTTCTGTGAATAAAAGAGCAGTTGATCTGTATTTAATTGTCTCTACCCTACATTCTCCTTCTATTTTCCTAAAATCCATGATCACCACTTTAATCAAGATTCCCTAAGGCCGCATCCAGAAGGTAGCTGATTGAAGATCTACTACACTTTCTTTTAGTTACAGCATGTTCCCTACAGCTTAAGTAAGACCCATTTAGCTTGAAAGGCTCAGCCCTCTGTGACATTAAATTCAGTGTCCCAAAGAGTCTTATCCTGAACCATAGGTAGAAGTTATTTCCAGGGAGACACTGAATCCCTTTTTGCAAGTATTTGTTAAGCACTTACCATGAGGCAGCCTGGGATATATGAGAAGTGGCTAAGACAGGCCACCTGGGTTCCAATCCTGTTCTGCCTCCTACAAGCTGTGTAGACATGGAAAAGTTCCTACTTCGCTGAGTCCTGGATGCCTCCTCTGTAGAATGGGATTGCAACACCTATCTTCTTCAGATCCCCGTGAGACATAGGTCAGAGGATCTGATTGAAGGGGACTGTTCTCAGCCTGGCACAGAATAAAGCCATCAGTAAAGGTGGCTTCTGTCGCCACTACTAGAGTGGGGAGGCAGCTTATTAGAGACTTTGAACAAGCCATCTTATCTCTCGGGATCATTGTTCAGCTCCAAAATTTGTGAAGCTCACAGTCCAGTTTCCAAAGGTTTTGGTTTCCCCTAGCCCTTACCTGTTCTAATTTTTAACCCTTTATTTATTTATTTAATACTTTTTTGGGCCACATGGCTTGTGGAATCTTAGTTCCCCAACCAGAAGTTGAACCCTGGCCCATGGCAAGTGAAAGCCCAAAGTCTTAACCACTAGATGTCAGGGAATTTCCTTTATCCCTTTAATCAGAGGCCCATCTAGCTTATCTCCTTTTGAGAATTCCATCAGAAAGGTACCAAACAGCATAATCTAGTACCAGGCATAGCAGGGACTTTCTTGGAGGACATTCCCTTATTTGAAAGCATTCTCTTTTCAGGCTCCCACCCCTAGAGGTGAAAGCCCTACTGTAAACCAGAGACCTGCAAACCCCTCCAAGGCAGAAGAGTCCCAACAGCAAAACACAGCTCCCACCAACTCACCCGCCAAAGCTGTGCCCAAAGGGTCTGTCCAGTACCTTCCCGACTGGGATAAGAAGAGTGAAGGTTCCCAGGAAAAGGACCCTGTTGAGACCTTCCCTGTACAGCTGGAACTAACCACCAGTCCCCAAGGAGAACCCCTGGATGTCTCCTTCCTCTTCCTGGAGCCCATGGAGGCGAAGCTGGTTGTCCTGCCCTTCCCCTCAAAAGAACAGCACTCTGCTGAGTGTCCAGGACCAGCTCTGAAGGACGACCCTCTTATTCTCCCACCATGAGAACCATGTAGAGGATTCCTGGGGAAGTACTATCCTGCAGGAGATGTTAGGTGGTGGGGAAAAGGGGACAGAGAAACAGTTCAAACAGAGCAGGCTAATAAAGTAAGTTTTTTGGACTCCTCTTGGTCTCATGTTACCCAGAAATGGAAATAAAGCTCAACTGTTCACTTTGCACACTGGGCTACCCTCTTCCTAAACCACCCAAGGCCTCATGCCATGCATAGATGCTTCTCTCTTTGTAATGACTTCTTGCTTTTAGCCAACTGTCTCTGATGTAGGGCCTTACAAATATCTTCATCATTCTGATGTTGACGTAAAACAAATAGACTGAAGATATTTCTCCAGCAAAGATGATTTAAGGGACAGTAGAGGATTGTGATTTGGGATCTGCAACTAAGTCCCCAAACAGCAAGAGAAGGAAAAAGCCTTCATAGAGAGGAAAATGAAGTTGGGAGGGCCACACTAGACAAAAAGTCCATGGTTTTTCATTGGCTGAGTCCTTGCCAGGAAAGGAAAGTCTTTCTTCTTCCTTTTGGGCTGTGCTTTTGTCACAGGTGAGAGCTTCTCCTTCTGGCTCCCAACTCTATTTAATTGAGATTTCTGGTTTTTTTTTTTTTTTTTTTTTTTTAACATTTCTCCCCTTTTGATCAAGATCTTTCTCTGAAAATACCATTGATCAAGAGTCGGGTTTTCTGACTTCCATGGCTTTTTGTCATTCAGTGTCAGGAAGGACCTCTCCTGAGTGTAGTGTCTCAAATTGGAGGGAAAGTACAAAGATTACGAACCTATTTAGGTTGCATTTTAATGACATGAAAGGGTAGGGAACTCTCAGGTCCTTTCATCTAAAGTTAATATTTTGTCAAGATCCTAGACATTGGAAATCATCTGAAGCATTATATCATCAAAATTCTGTTAACAAACTTCCAACAGGCCTGGTCTGAGTATCTTTGGAAAGTTGTCTCATCAGATGTTATTTGCTTCAGTTCTGGGAAATCCTTACTCTCAGATCACCAGATGGTGGGCAGGTCCAGTTAGGGTTTGGCACTTTCATTAGATGTATCATGTTAATCCAAGAGTCTCTTCTTTGGAGTTTGGTGGCACAGAGCTGGTTAGCAGTACCTGATAGAGGCCTTTCCATAAGGTTGAAGGGGAGTTCTTCTGGTGATGTCTTTTCAAACCAGATAAAATCTCCAATTGCAAGGTATGACGTTTAAGGCCTTTTTTTCCTAAGGGCACAGCATGAAAAGATTGCTTTACCGAAACATGGTTATTTTTAATAGAAACAATTAGCCTTTTGGAGTATTGGAATATCTTTCCTTTATCAGCTGTGGATCAAAAGAGGCGGGAGCCAAGTGGATTGGGTGTCCTGTGACCACCTCAAAGAGTACAAAGTTCGAGTTCCGAAAGGGGCAGGTCTGAGATCTAGAGGCACAATAGCAGTGCTTTCGGCTGAGGCAGTTGGAGGGCCTCTGCAGAATTTTCCAAGTGAGTCTTAACGATGTTTTCAAGCCAGAGGATTGGGGGTGGTAAGCACAATGAAAGTGTAAAAGCGACCAAACAGCACATATTTATCAAAATGCCTGGCAAGTAAACTGTGCTCCTCGATCACTCTGAAGTTTAAGAGGAGCTCCCCAGATAGGGAGAATCTTTTCCAGGAGGACTTTAGCCACAGAAGAGGCAGTAGCACGTCTGCAAGGGAAGGCTTCAGTTTGGTGTGAAAACACGCAGACTATGACTGAAATATTCTTATATCCATCGCATGGAGCAAGCTGCATGAAACCCAGTATTGCTTCATGAAGTTATTTTGTCAGGATACCAATGATTTAATGCACGTACAGTGGTGAGAAGTGGGAATTTTAGAGTCACCAGTAGAACTGGGCTGTTATTTGGTCCAAACTAGAGATTTCTCTTTTTACCAAACTGACAATTGCTGAAAAATCTTGTTTTTTCTTTGTCTGAGGCCAGTTTTGGGGCCTTTGTAGCTAGTTTTTTTCAATTATCACTTGAGAAATATCCTTTTGGACCAAGACAGGGGTTTGGCTGCTGTTGGTCCCTTTAAGGGCAGCACTCCTTGCAGAAATCTCAAAAAGGTGAATTTCTCTTAGAAAGTCAAGTTTAGAATTCCCCAGGGATCTTAATGATAGCTAAAGCAATAGGTTAAACCAGTTCTTTTAATAATTCCTAAACATAGGAGCCATTTAAAAATTTTATTTCCAGAGGAGTAAGGAAGCCGCATTTTCCCCCATGACATTCTAAAATCATGAGCTACTCTGAAAACATAGCTACTATCAACATAAATAATGGCAGTTTTGTCCTTGGCTTAAGAACAAGCCTGTGTAAGTGAAGTCGCTCAGTCGTGTCCGACTCTTTGCGACCCCATGGACTGTAGCCTACCAGGCTCTTCTGTTCATGGGATTTTCCAGGCAACAGTACTGGAGTGGATTGCCATTTCCTTCTCTAGTGGATCTTCCCAACCCAGGGATCGAACCTGGGTCTCCCGCATTGGAGGCAGACGCTTTATTGTCTGAGCCACCAGTGAAGTCCTTGGCTTAAGAACAAAGCCTGTGTAAGAGCATATAATTCGGCCTGTTAGGCCAAAGTAGCCTCAGGTAAAGATGCTGCCTCAACCCCATCAAAAGGAGACCAAAAGGTACTCCCAGCACAATATTTGCCAAAACCCATCAGCGAACCATGAGAAAACTAGTGTTACCAATGGAATTTCCCACAGACCATTAGAGGGATCAGGGTTATCAGCATTAAGCAGTCCCGAAGGACTTCGTCAGTGGCAGAGGGCAGAACCATAGCCAGGTTAAGGCTATTACAACATAAAAGAGTTATGTGAGCAGCAGTTAACAAAACGACTTCATAAGAACTGAGGTGACTGGCTGAGAAATTTTGAGCATGATAAGAGTTCAGGAGGCTTCTAACTGTATGAAGTACAAAAATAGTTAACGAGGATCCCACGACAATTTTCTCAGTGGTCTTAACCAAAATGGCAGTGGCTGTAATCGCTCTAAGGCAAGGGAGGTGTCCCCCTGCCACAGGATCCAGTTGCTGGCCATAATACCCTGTGAGTTGACTGTGGTCCCTGTGTTTTTGGTGAGCCCCCTAAGGCATTCCCTTCCTCTTCATATACAAAAAGGAAAAGGGGAATCTGATCATTGGGATGCACAAAGTCAGGTGAGAGTTCATCAGACTCTCCTTTAAGGCCTCGAAGACTGTGTTGTCAGTTCTTCCCACAAAACTGCAGCCTTTATTGTTGAATAAAACATAGATGTTTGGCATAAGAAAGAAATATGGAATCTAATTTCATTAATAACCAACTAGCCTGAGAGAATCTCACAGCTGTGCTTAGTTTTACGTCTGATGGGACTTAGGACATTGTGAGGTCTTTTCTGGATCTCAGTACAGACCTTGTTCTGTTGTCAGATGCTCTAAATATCAAACCTGGTTTTGGACAAGCTACAATTTTTCCTTGACAAGCTTAAGTCCCTTTAAGGCTAAAAGTTTTAGCAAGTGGATGCTGTCTTCCTGGGAGAAGGCTTGAGAAAGACAGCAAAGAAGAAAAGGATCCACCTGTTACAACGAAGTAAAACCCCTAGGGAACTTTATATCATCCCAATCAGCCTTCAGCCCAGGGAATTCCCTGGCAGTTGCTGGTTAGGACTCTGCACTTTCACTGCCACGGACAAGGATTCAATCTCTAGTCAGGGAATTGAGATCCTACAACCCCCATGGTGTGGCCAAAAACAAAAGAAAGATAATATTTCAGATCAGCCTTCAGAAGGACTGTCAGTATAACCCTGAGACATTGCTTTTCAGGTGAAATTTTTTCTTCCCAAGTCAAGTCAAGAAGGTACTGGCTAGCTTCATTAACTAGAATGCTGAAGAATGCACTGCATAAATCAATTACAGTAAAAAAAATTTACTTCCAGTGAGAATGGATGTTAGTAAGGTATGAGGGTTAACAATGTTGCTTATTGCTCAGAGGTCCTGGGCAAATCTCAACACGTGGTCCTTAGGTTTTCTCACCAGTAATATGGGAAGTATGCAGGAGCTATTAATGTACAAGGGAAAATGAGGCCTTGTAATCTTTTATTATGGGCTTTATGCCTTGAAGGGTTTCTTTACAAATAGAGTATTGATTAATTCTGGGAAGAAGTTTTGAGGGATCTACTCGAATCTTGATGGGAATTATACTGTGGATTGTGCCCATAAGGAAAATGGTAGCTGATTCAATAGAGACGAATGATCAGTGTTTCCAGAATCTGCTCTACTACTGTCAGAGAGGGAGCAAATAAAAGATCAAAAGATCATTTAATTCACCTCATGGGTCACTTTGATGATGACTGTCAGTTTTCTAGAATTATGCCTCCCTTTTTGGAGAAAGACATTCCAGTATACTTCTCTAAGAAGTCTCTAATAAGTTAATGAAGGCAGAGGACAGCGAAGCCTGGAGTAGTGCAGTCCATGGGGTTGTAAAGAGTCAGACACAACTAAGTGACTGAAATGACTGAGAAGAACTAACGGGAAAGTGTGGATATCTCTAAAAAGGCCTAAACAGAAGGGAATGAGTTCAGACACAGGAACCTCTTGAGGCTCACTGGGGTGCCCCACTGTCTGAACTGTTTTAGTGCTTCAAGGCAAGGCCTGTCTATAACTTTGGGTTGAGTACAAAGAGTATATTCTAAAGAAAATCAACTCCAGAAACTCATTGGAAGGACTGATGCTAAAGCTCCAATACTTTGGTCACCTGATGAAAAGAGCCAACTCATTATAAAAGACTCTGATGCTGGAAAAGATTCAGGACAGACGAAGTGGGTGACAGAGGATTAGATGTTTAGATAGCATCATGGACTCAATGGACATGAGTCTGAGCAAACTCCAGTAGGTAGTGAAGGACAGGAGAGTCTGGCATGTTACAGTCCATGGGGTTGCAAAGAGCTGGACACGAATTAGTAACTGAATAACAACAACAAAGAGTATGGCTCTATTGTAAGTCAACTATATACTTCAATAAAATATCTATTAGGTACAAAAATAGTATGGCTCTAGTGTCATTTAGGACTGGAAAAGATTCACCCCCAATCCAGAAAAATGTTTCTCTAAGGCATTTAAGAAGGATTATTGGGAAGAGCTCCTATAGTTCCTTGGAGCTTCATCATTGACAATCGGGAGGATGCTGGAAAGGCTGGTTAGAGGGCTGAGCAGTTAAATTGGTAACAATCTCTTTCCAAAGTCCTGGTCCTTTGCAATAGTAGAGGAAGCCAGGAAGGTTTTCATTTCGTTTAGGTGCCTTCATTTTTTGGAGTTGAATATTAAGATTTTGGCTGTCTTCCTTGGAGGAGACTCATCTAGAGAATCAGAGAGCTGGTTTGCCAGATTCACTAAATCTGAGCATACATAGTTGCGTTCTATCCTGATCCTTGTTTTAGAAGGGAAAGGTCCTGGTTCAGCCCATAAACAAACATAGAGTTGAAAGCTACCCAGGTGGGATCAACATCGTATGGAAGACCAGAATCCAAAGTCTACTGTTATATTTATGAACTTGTTCATCAGAGTTTTGTTTGCAAGCCTGGATTTTGTTCTCATCAAGAGACTTTGGAAAATCCCTGGGAATTTTTTAATGAAGTTGCTAGAGATTGCCTGAGCCTGATGGTAAGTCAGTGGACTAGACTCCTAGTTGTAATTCTAGAGACTTTTCCCCAGTTAGTGGTTTTCATCCAAAACTGGACCTGGTCTTCACCAATGAGCATATGAACTAGCTGATAAAAGTCAGAGAAACCAAGCAGGCAAGGGAGTGGGGGGAGTTTCAGAGAAAAAGGAAAGTTTGGTGGGAGAATTTGTCTGAGGGATTGGAAGATATATTGGAGGCACAGGCATCATAGAAAAGAAAGAAGAATATGATGCCAGAGGCAACGCCTGGGACAAAGAAGCCAAGGAAGAAGAGCTTCAGGCTTTGGGAGCCCTTTTATCTTTCTTCCATAACTTGTTTGCCTCAGTTAATCTTTTGTAGAGACAATTTCCGACTCCTGATAATAGTTGAGAAGTCTTAAAATAACAAGTGAAATTAGCATTCCACTCAGTTCTGGAAATTTTTGACCTCTTGTAGTCCAGTTCGATTTTAAGGAAATTAAATTTGTGAATTTCAAAAGTCCCCCACAATTGCCACTGGCATTCTAAATTGCCTTGGTCAAGTCCATTTACTTAGTTAGAAATGAATATGAGGAAGGTGTTGAGACCTAAAATCAGCAGGAATCTCTGTAATGGGGAGCACCTTGAAAAAATACTTGTATAACTGAGATCCCATTTCTTAGAGTTTTTACTCTACTGAGTCTGAGTGAGCTCTGGGAGTTGGTGATGGACAGGGAGGCCTGGCGTGCTGCGATTTATGGGGTCGCAAAGAGTCGGACACGACTGAGCGACTGAACTGAAAGAACAGTTTCAAACAACTCAAATATCTTATAGCACAAATAGCTCAAACAGCTAGCAGGCTGATCACAGCCAGTCTTAAGGAGATAGCTTGGTCCTAAAGGATCCAGTATATGTATCTGTGTGTGTGTATGTGTGTGTGTGTGTGTGTGTGTGTGTGTATGCTCGGTTGTGTTCGACTCTTTGTGACTATGGACTGTAGCCTGCCGGGCTTCTCTTTCCATGGGATTTTCCAGGCAAGAATATTGGAGTGAGTTGCCATTTCTTCCTTTAGGTGATCTTCCCCATGCAGGAATCAAACCACATCTCCTGCATCATTTTGCATTGGCAGGCAGATTCTTTACCACTGAGATACCTTGAAATTCTGAAGGATCCAGGCTGAAGGCTTTTTAAAGCCAGTCTCCAGAAGACAGTGCTTCCAAAGGAGTATGCCAAAGGCTGAAAAACTCTGCACTAATTCAGAAAAAAAAATCCCCTGTTCCCGGAGGAATGAGTCAAAGGATACCCAGCTTCAGGTATCCTTTGTTGAAGCAACATTTATTCCAAAGGGAATAGGTGAAACCTGGCTAGGTTCAGTGAAACAGCCTGATCTCAAGCTAGGCAGAATTGCCAACTTCACATGCAGAACAAGGGCTTAACCAGAAAGGGGAAACCTTTAAATAGATGCTGAATGAAGTCTGGAGCTTTGGACTGCAAAGAGATCCAACCAGTTCATCCTAAAGGAGATTAGTCCTGAGTGTTTATCGGAAGGACTGATATTGAAGCTAAAACTCCAATACTTTGGCCATCTGATGTGGAGAACTGACTAATTGGAAAAGACCCTGATGCTGGAAAAGATTGAAGGCAGGAGGAGAAGGGGATGATAGAAGACGAGATGGTTGGATGGGATCACTGACTCAACTTTGGACATGGGTTTGGGTAAACTTCGGGAGTTGGTGTTGGACAGGGAGGCCTGGCATGCTGCAGTCCATGGGGTTGCAGAGAGTCAGACGCAACTGAGCAACTGAACTGAACAAAGCAAAGAAGGTATAAGCTCAAATCCGGGAGAAGGCTGTACCTTCAAACTCCTGGGCAGGAAAAGCCATGAGCAACAGTTTGTTCAACTGTGGATACCACACCTGTTTGCTCACCAACGCTGGAGCTGCTGGGCATCTTCTCTGGGCCTTGTACAGGCCACCAAAATGTTGGTCTGAAACAAATACACTGCCAGCTATCTCTCCAGCGAAGATGGGATCAGCAGAAAATTGCAATTTAGGGTTTGTAAACTCAGAGAGCTGTAGAGAACTCCCCAGACAGCAGGGGAAGGAAAACTTTTATAAAGAGGAAAAGAAAGTTGAGAGAGCTGTAGTAAACAGAGTCTGTGGTTTCCATTGGCTGAGCCGTTGCCAGGACAGAAGTCTCTCCTCTTGTTTGCTGGGCTCTGGAGAAGGCAATGGCACCCCACTCCAGTACTCTCGCATGGAAAACCCCATGGACAGAGGAGCCTGGTAGGCTGCAGTCCATGGGGTCGCTAAAAGTCGGACATGACTGAGGGACTTCACTTTCACTTTTCGGTTCATACATTGGAGAAGGAAATGGAAACCCACTCCATGGATGGAGGAGCCTGGTGGGCTGCCGTCTATGGGGTTGCACAGAGTCGGACATGACTGAAGCGACTCAGCAGGAGCAGCCACTGTCACAGGGCATGAGTGCTCCCCCTTCTGGTTTCCCAACTCTATGTAACTGAAATTTCTGTTAATATTTTACAAAAGCATAGTGTGATTTTTTTGATCAAGTAATATGAAAATTAAAGGATATCAAGAGATGGATTTATCAGAACTTCACTCTTCCTTTATTTCACAATCATTTCAGCACCAAGTATTGGTCAGATATTGTCTGCAAAACCTTCCACTTGAAGGTGAACTCTTTTTTTCTCACATGTCTGAATAGTCTTCAAGCCCTAGAACCTGATAAATTTAGTGATGGGGTAGATGGAAAGGACATTTGCCTGTAGCCTGTGGTTAAGCCTGGGGAGAACAAAACATTGTTTCAAGTTGGGGAACTTTCTGACTCCTTTATTTATTTATTTTTTTTAATTTTAATTGTTATTTTTTCATCTCAGGTGTCCATGAGTTCCCAATCATGAGTTCAAGATTGGGAACTCTGACTCCTTTAAAATTTTTTTCCCAGAGCAGAAATTAAGGAACCAAACAACATTTACTCCCAATTTTTTAATCTAAAAACTATGTAATAATGAATGTGTTTATATATACATATTATACACATATACACACACAAATATATGTAGTTGCACATATACACACACACATATACACACACACATATACACATCTTTTTAAATTGGACAGGTGCTATGGGCTGCATTGTGTCCCCATAAAATTCAAATACTGAAGTCTTAGTCCCCAGTTTCTCAGAATGTGACTGTATTTGGAAGTAAGGTCTTTGAAGAGGTAATTAGGTTAAAAATGAAGTCGTTAGGGTGGGCCCTAATTCAGTATGTGTCCTTATAAGAAGAGGAGATTTAGCATACAGAGGGAAGAACACGTGGGGACAGAGAGAAGATGGTCATGTGCAAGCCTCAGAAGAAACCAGTCCTCTGACACCTTGATCTTGGACTTCTTAGTCTCTAGAATTATGAAAGAATTACTTCTATTGTTTAAGCCACCCGGTCTGTGGTACTTTGTTCTGGACGTCCTAGCAAACTCATCCGACAGGGAATTCGCAGATATGACTATTCTCCTCCCTCCCGGGAGCTGTTTCCCAGAAGAGGTTCATATGCCTTGGTATAATTTACTTAAAAGCAATAGACAACATTCACACACTATTACCCTTATCTGCCTCTTTAAGGTGGAAAAATAACTCAGTCGGGGTATCAGTTGGTGTCTTTGACCCTATTTCAGTCAGGGTCTAGCAAGAAACATAACACATCGCTAGTACACTATTTGTCTTTAAGGTTGGATAAAGCAGGGGGAAGGGGCTTCCCTGGTGGTCTGGTTGTTGGGACTTTATGCTTCAAA
Source organism: Neotragus moschatus (assembly GCA_006410615.1). Taxonomy (NCBI): domain Eukaryota; kingdom Metazoa; phylum Chordata; class Mammalia; order Artiodactyla; family Bovidae; genus Neotragus; species Neotragus moschatus. The sequence continues at coordinate 125,492 of SJYA01000068.1, read as the reverse complement.
TTCAGGGAGCACGGTTTCGATCTCTGGTCAGGGAACTAACAGCCCATACACCACATGGCACGGCCAAAAAATAAAGCAAGGAGAAGAGAATGCATGGCTCTCATGACTGCCCCAGGTCTTAGCACAGCAGCTCAGTTCAGTTCAGTCACTCAGTCGCATCCGACTCTCTGCGACCCTGTGGACTGCAGCACACCAGGCCTCCCTGTCCATCACCAACTCCTGGAGTTTACTCAAACTAATGCTCATTGAGTCGATGATGCCATCCGACCATTTCATCCTCTGTCATCCCCTTCTCCTGCCTTCAATCTTTCCCAGCATCAGAGTCTCTTCAAGTGAGTCAGTTCANGACTCTCTGCGACCCTGTGGACTGCAGCACACCAGGCCTCCCTGTCCATCACCAACTCCTGGAGTTTACTCAAACTAATGCTCATTGAGTCGATGATGCCATCCGACCATTTCATCCTCTGTCATCCCCTTCTCCTGCCTTCAATCTTTCCCAGCATCAGAGTCTCTTCAAGTGAGTCAGTTCATCTCATCAGAGGGCCAAAGTATTGGAGTTTCAGCTTCAGCATCAGTCCTTCTACAACATTGTTCAGGAAAAGCTGATTCTCACTGTCAGCGCCCTCTTCCGTCCCCTCAATGTTCCAATCTCTCTCCCNAGGGGATTCCCAGGTGGTATTAGTGGTAAAGAACCTGCTTGCCAGTGCAGGAGATGTAAGAGAGAGATTTGGATTTGATCACTGGGTGGGGAAGATCCCCTGGAGGAGGAAATGGCAACCCACTCCAGTGTTCTTGCCTAGAAAATCTCATGGACAGGGGGGCCTGGCAAGCTATAGTCCATGGGATCACATAGAGTCTGACATGACTGAAGTGACTTAGCACACACAGGGAGAAACGATCAAGAGTAGCCTTGAGCCTAGGTCGGTTCCTCTTCAACCATTACACACAACAATATCTTTAAGCTGTTTCGCAGATACTGAAATCCCCTCCAGGTGGGAGAAGTTAACAAGTAATGGTGGTATGCTGCCTCCAAACACACNACACAGGGAGAAACGATCAAGAGTAGCCTTGAGCCTAGGTCGGTTCCTCTTCAACCATTACACACAACAATATCTTTAAGCTGTTTCGCAGATACTGAAATCCCCTCCAGGTGGGAGAAGTTAACAAGTAATGGTGGTATGCTGCCTCCAAACACACAGACCCCAGAGCTGTCAGGCCTGAGGGTTAATGATGCTGAGTCCTACTTGCCTCACCTCAAACCCATTAGAAAAATGACCACAAGCTGATCACACCGTCTCTGAACAATTACTATAAAACATCTCACTGTCTAACCCACGTTGGGACAGTGGTTTTGAGGGCATTAGCCTCAAAACGAGGAATGTTTATAAACATGGCATGTTTAAACTTTCTGTCCCCAGGGCCTACTAATCATTTACAGAGTGTTGACAGATATTTGAACNATTAGCCTCAAAACGAGGAATGTTTATAAATATGGCATGTTTAAACTTTCTGTCCCCAGGGCCTACTAATCATTTACAGAGTGTTGACAGATATTTGAACCAGGGGTCAAGGTGAACATCCCCAGTTACATAACAAAAATGTATAAAATCTTGCTTAATCAGTTGTGTGTGCGTTTTAGAAAATTTGTATAAATTTGTCTGCCGTGGTATCCCAGAGCAAGGGATGCTTTTCACATTTTAACAAAATGAAGGCACTCGCTGCAGCACTGCTGTCCATCCTTCTGATCACACAGCAGTGTTCTTGTGCTGTGAGTCCCACAGGCTGTGATGCCGTTGAGCCCGTGGCTGCGAAAGCTCTGGACCTGATCAATAAAGGACGGTGGGATGGCTACCTTTTCCAGCTGCTGCGGGTCGCTGATGCCCACTTGGACAAAGTGGTGAGGAGCCACCCACGGCAGAGCTGAGTGGGGAGGTACCAGGGCCAAAGGAGATGCTGGCTCCTAAGCCTGCCACTTTGCACAGTGGATTGGCTTTGCTCAGGGCTGTTGGTTTCATTTCTGGGCTGCTCTGTGCTGTACTGTGTTCAGTCATGTCCGACTCCTTTCGACCCCATGGACTGTAGCTCGCCAGGCCCCTCTGTCCATGGACTTCCCAAGCAAGAATACTGGAGTGGGTTGCCATTTCCTCCTCCAGGAGATCTTCACTACCAGGGATCAAACCCATGTCTCTTGCATCTCCTGTATTGGCAGGCAGATTCTTTACCACTGTGCCACGGGGGAAGCCCTCAGGTCTGCTCTAACTGTTCTCTTATCCTTTGAATTGATATCTGTTACTAGTATGTCCTGGACTTCCCAGATGGCACTGATGGTAAAGAACCCTCGTGCCAATGCAGGAGATGTAGGAGATGTGGGTTTGATCTCTGAGTCAGGAAGATCCCCTGGAGGATGGCATGTCAACCCACTCCAGGATTCTTGCCTGGAAAATCCCATGGATAGAGGAAACTGTTGGGCTACAGTCCATGCAGTCGCAAAGAGTTGGACATGACTGAAGCTACTAAGCATTATGTCTTTGATCAGCCTCTAAATACTTATAAGCACTTATGCAGAGCCCAATCAATGGCTAAGTGCTATAAGCGAAAGATTATAATAAACTATGGGTTTTGCTCTCAAGGAAATAATCATCAGCTCATACACACACATAGGTGAACTGGGTAAGATGGGATACACTCAGGTGACTAAGTGAATGGAATAAGTGCTGGAGGGATCAAATAGAAGATCAATTATGATGGATGGGAGAAGGCTTCATTTGCATCCTGAAGAATGAGCAGGATTTGACTAGCACAATGGCTTGGATAATGGCCTTCTAGAATTCCTGGTATACCACCTCTGTGTGTAGGGAATCTGGAAGGAAGGTATAGAAAAACAGAACAAAGGCGGAGGGGTTCTAGAGGTTCTCTGTGGGTTTTGGAACAGCCGTCATCTTGGAAGAGAGACATTCCTTAAGCCAAAGACTAAGGCAATAAATGATGGCATCTCTGATTAGACAAAGGACGTAGAGGGACAGAGCTAGTTTATAAGCGAAGAGAGTGAATTGAGCTTTGGGCAAGTTGAAATCAAGACAAGAAATCTGGGATTCCGCTGATGGTCCAGTGGTTAGGACTCCGAGTTTCCACTGTAAGGGGAACAGGTTTGATCCCTCGTCAGGGAACTAGGATCCCACATGCTGCCAAAGGAAAAAAAAAAGAGTCAATCTATTAAAAAAAAAAAAAAAAAGACAAGAAGCCCAAGTTCAGGAATAGAACTGGATGAGAGGACACAGCTGTACATACAGAATGGAGGCCATAATATGGCTGTCATTGCTTATATTCTAGTCTTGTACCTCCAATACTTCCACCCAAACCAACACTGCCTTTTGGTGATTGCTCTTTAAAATTCATGGGCAGAAGCAATATTACGACCAGTTAAAAACTCTCTGATGCTTTCTATTAAATAAACAGATCAAATGATATAAAGGTAGGGCAGCAGCAATGACTTGGAGAGGAGTAGAATGACAGGAATGACAGGAATGACAGGAATTCCATTTAAGAAATAAAGAGCTTATTTTTATTGGAAAACTCTGGGTTTCCACATACTACCCAGCCATTGCTTTCTTGGCATTCCCCAGGAATCCACAGCTGTCTACTATTTAGTCTTGGATGTGAAAGAATCTGACTGTCCAGTCCTATCCAGGAAGCACTGGGATGACTGTGAGCCGGATGTTTCTCGTCGTCCATCTGAAATAGTAAGTAAACTGGGTACTATTCCTCTCCTCTTAGCATTCCTGACTTCTATCAATAGATAGAAAGAAGCAGAAATATCTTGCCCAGGGTGGTTGCACACCTGAGCTTACACAGTAAAACAATAAGAGCAAAACTTCTGCCTCTCAGCTTTAAGGACTATGTTGACTTCGAGTAATATTTTCTTGAGAGCCATACTGGGGAAACCAGTTCAAGAAAAGTCAGTGGGGCTTATGGTCCCATGCCATAGCATGACCAGCTGTGAGACCTTGGGCAAATCACCTAATGTCTAAGAACCTCTGAACCTGTAACTGTGAATACTGGTTTCCCTAACAGAAATGGCCAAAGGGATTAGTTGCAGTCACCATAAGAAACTGAGTCTTGTTCTGCACATTGCATATGGGTTCTCAGAGCCCAGGTTCTCTGCCAGAGGAAGATGCAAAGATATAAGATTTCAGTTCCAGAAAATAAGATGACTACATATCCAGCAGTTTTAGCTTTTTTTTCCTTGAAATTGTTTGGGATATGGCCATGATCTCTTTCAACACTTTCTCTGTGGTTCTCATGAGGATTTTGGATGCTTGTAGCATATCCAGCTCACAGAACTATGCTAAGAAAACACAGATTTTTGAGAGAGGGTTTGGCGAGAGGAAGCACAATACTTTCAAATGGATAGTAGGGGCATGCTGCCTCATGTTTTTGTTTCCCTAAGGAAAGAAGTAGGCAATAACATAAACCTCTCTTTCTTACAGGTGATTGGACAATGTAAGGTAATTGCTATAACACGTTTGGCTGGATCTGAGGATCTTAGAGTGAATGACTTTAACTGCACCACAAGTTCTGGTATGGTTGTCTGTTAAAATGCTAATTAATTCTAGGTTNCATGCTGCCTCATGTTTTTGTTTCCCTAAGGAAAGAAGTAGGCAATAACATAAACCTCTCTTTCTTACAGGTGATTGGACAATGTAAGGTAATTGCTATAACACGTTTGGCTGGATCTGAGGATCTTAGAGTGAATGACTTTAACTGCACCACAAGTTCTGGTATGGTTGTCTGTTAAAATGCTAATTAATTCTAGGTTCATACAAAATTCAATCAAACAGTGGTATTCATCATAGAAGTCTATGAAGTATGTATCAGAAATGGTTCCTGCCTTTGTGGATACGATTATTACTTGCTCTCCATACAAAATTCAATCAAACAGTGGTATTCATCATAGAAGTCTATGAAGTATGTATCAGAAATGGTTCCTGCCCTTGTGGATACGATTATTACTTGCTCTCTTGAGAAGAAAAGATTTTTCCCTATTACTGGCACATCTTCTTTTATAGAAATTCAACATCTAAAAACAGAAATTTACAAGGGGCTGTATGACATCATTGTAGAGAACATAGGCTCTGGGGTCCGATTTGAATTTGAACCCCAGCCTCAACACTTACTAGTTGTATGGTTTTAAGGGCAAGTTACTTCTTCAAGCTTTCCTCCTTTGTAAAATGAGGATAACAATAATATTATAATATTATCCCTTCAGGTTCTTCCCAGAATTACATAGATAGCCTGGGTAGCATACTTTGCAAAGTACTTAGCATTCAAGTATTGACTTCAACAACTGAAAGTTACATATGCTTACAAAGCAGCTATACGTATATTAACTTGTTTAATCTCACAAGATGATGAAGTAAAGATTATAATACTTTCTATTTTAGATATAAAATAAACCTCAAGGAGATTCAATGACCCAGCCTGGGGAACAGAGCCAAAGTGTGGCAAAGACATGACCCTGTTCCACTGGCAGTGACCCTAAATCACACACCTTTTAAATGGACCTTTTCAAAAGAATTATCACAGAATTTCTTTTAAAACAACTAATCTTAACATGGTTCAATATATAAAAATTCGACAGTCAAGCAGCTCCCACACAAGGTTGCCATAAAGAAAGACAGCTGCATCTTCACTTCTCTGGGCAAAACTTTGTGTTAACGATGCCTCTCTCCTTGGCAGAGACAGAGAAGAGTTCATTATGATATGAGCACTTTATGAGTGATGGGTTGTCATGAACAGGGGTCACAATAGAGACTTGAGCGTTAGAAGGATCTGAGTTTAAGTTTAACTCTGCCACTGATTGGCTGACTTGCTCTTGGACAAGTTACCTCTCCAAGCCTCAATTTCCATTTGTAAAATGGAAGCTATTGTTACTCTTGCCACCACGCTTACATGTGTCAAGTCCCAACACTGACATTACTGCTTCCAACTCAGTAACCGCAAAACTGCCCGTTTCTTTCTCCAGTCTCTTCGGCACTGGCCAATACTATAGACAGCCCCGTGCTGTTCGATTTCTTTGAGGATACTGAGCTCTACAGAGAACAAGCTGACAAAGCCCTGGAGAAGTACAAAAGGGAGAACAGCGACTTTGCTCCTTTCAGAGTGGACAAAGTGAAGAGGGCTGTGAGAGCGGTGAGTCTCCTCTAATGCTTAGCGAGCACCGAGGGCCCAGAGTCCAGTGCAGCCGGTGTGAGCCTGGCAGCCCTGAGCCTCTTTGCTGCCCTCACTTGACCTTTTAATTTGAGGCCTTTTAAATTGAGGCTCCCTCCTTCAGTTCTTTGGCTTTTGGAGTTGTGGGTATCTGTGTGTGAATATTGAACAGAGAAAAGGAAAAACCCAAACAAGGAAGAAGGAAAGACAGAAGAGCATAATAAAACTTATGCGAGTCATTAAAGTCATCTGGTCCTAATCTCCTGTATTATGATGGAAAACAGAGACTCAGAGCACCCACCTCACCACTCCTAGTGGTGTGGCAGGAGTGAGACAGTTCTGCCTCCCAGTCCAAGGACCTCAGCTCTTCCCACCCAAGCTAGCCTTGCACAGCAGCTAGCTGATGTCGGTCACGCATTTGTAAATGCAGTTAAATAGATTATGGTGCATGCAAACAATGGAATGAGTACGCCACAAAAACATTTCGAATGTTTATGCCCTGGAAAGAGTTTCAAGGTATATTGCTAATGGAAAAAATAGGTTACAGAACAATACTTAAGACTATGATTCCATTTATGTCAAATAATTAGATATATGTGTATATGTGTAACATATTTAGGAAAAGGCTTGAAGGAAAAATCCATCAAGTGGACGATAGTAGTACCTCTGAGAATGAGAGGGACAAAGGTTGATTTTTCACACTACCCTTAGTTATGTCTCTATTAGTTGAAACTTTCAATGAAATAGTATTCACCTTATCACTCATGTGATAAATTTTTTAAAGGCAGAGACCATCAGAAAAATGGTGCATATTGGAGATTTTGAATCCTCATAGTACTTTATAATATGTTGGAAAGTAAGCATCTACTGCTTTTTTTTTTTTTTATGTTCTTGAAACTTCTTGGATCCAATTTGTTCTAGAGAGGAGGGAAAGGTACCAGTTACTACCTGGACTTCTCTGTGAGGAACTGTTCCAGTCACCACTTTCCCAGACACTCTCATGTGAGTATAATCAGTGTCTGTGAAGTGCTAGGTAACATTCAGAAACCATTTACTATGTGCCAGGCATCCTTCTAAGTGCTTCACATATGTTACCTTCTTAATTCGCTGCTGCCCTACGAAGTAGATACTATTTTCATTCCTGATTTACAGATAGGGAAACTAAGGCACAGAGCAGGTAAGTGAATCATGAGAGTATCATATATTATACATGTTATTTACCTACACTTAGCACTGGATTTTTTTTTTTACCCATTAGGAGTAAACTAAAACAAATAACTAGCTTGTATTAAGAACTGACACCCAAGGTTACGGTCTCTCATGTCACCACATTTACACCTCACTGTGACTCCATTTGACAATGAGGTAACTGCGGCTCAGCAAAGGGTCCTGCCTGATGTTCACAACCGAGTTGAGGTTAGAATCCAGTCTTCCTGATGCTCAAGCAAAGGGATTGTTCCCCTAGTCACTTATCCTTTGATACTCAGGTATCTGCATGAAGATCTCCTTATTTTCTGGCGTATCTTACCCTCCTCAGGACACAACCTGATGACTAAACAACAACCCTGATTTTTCTAGAGCCTCTTTTCCTTTCCCAAATGTCTGGGAGTTCACAACAAAGCGGGAAACCTTGCTACCACCTGCACATACACACTCAAACACACACACTCTAACAGGTTTATTGCTTCTTTACAGATGTTTGGATTCTGCAGAGCAGATTTGTTCTATGATGTGGAAGCCTCTGACTTGGAAACCCCAAAAAACATTGTTACAAACTGTGAAGTCTTTGACCTTAAGGTGGGTTGCTTAAGTGGCCTTTGTCATGATCAGTGCCAAACTAGGTGATATTTTCACACACACAGCGTATATTGTTCTTATGGTTGTTGGTGTGTATTGTGTGTGTGTGTGTAAGAGGGACAGGCAGAGAGAGACAGAAGAGGGAGAGAGAGAGATGGTGGATGAGGGAGTAGGGATGACAAGGAGGAGAAATACAGAGAGAACAGGGAAAGTACAATTGGGACAGGACAAATTGCTGATATGACACAAAAAATATGGATTCTTTCTCCCTCTCAAGAATTGAGAAGGGTAAGATTGGCTGGAAAAGTAAAATCATGATTAACTCAACCAACCTCTAATGAATTGAAAGTGGCTCTTATAGTCAGAACTCCAGTGCTGACACTTAACTCCTAGCTTTCAGTATTACGCATAGAACCTAAAAAATGAATGAGACTAAAATCTACTCTATAAAGGTGTATGAACTAAGACTCAAAACTGTAGTTTTCATATGTCCCAGAAAGTTTTTATTTGATACCAAGATATTCTTCACAGTGTTTTTTATATCAGAAAAAAAACAAAACCTGAGCATAATCCAAGTGCCTATGTACCAGCACCAGCCCAAGTGGAGGGGGCAGGTTTGTCACCATGAACATAGCTCCACAGATTTCTTAAAAATTAAAATCTGAACAAGGAGAAGTACACAGAGGTAAGTGATCATTCTTTAGGAGTAGGAGATGTTTGTACCATAAAATCTCGACTTGTTGAGAATATAAATTATAAGGCACTAATTTTCCAAAGGTTGATCTATAGATAAGGATCATTTAAAGTATAATTTCATCAGTTTATATTGAGATGGGAAGAATAATAATGAGTGTTTTCACAATATAACATTTATTTCATCTAAAGGACTACTCTTTACTCTGAGATTAAGTTTCTGACTCTGACGAGAGTCAGAAAATAACAAAAACATTAAAATAATCAAATGTTATTTGATTATTAAAATAAAATATTTCTGTTATGAAATAATGATAGTAGTAAATGAGTTTTATTTGTATTTTGATTTTGTTTGTATTTTGAATGAGAGTTGGCTAGATAAGAATTTGAGAAATCCTTTTTGATATCCTACTTTTAAAAATAGTTGTAGAATCTAAAATCTAGTGCCATTGACATAAATTAAATTAAACATCTAGCTTCTTTCTGCGTTACATGATGATACCCACTCTTCTGTTTCCATCATCAGGAACATAGAAACTTCAGTGGTATGCAACATCACTTGGGCCATCCCTTCCACTCTGGCGAGCATGAGCATTCTCCGGCTGGAAGGCCTCCATTTAAGCCCAGCGGATCAAAAGATCACGGTCATCCCCATGAGTCACATAATTTTNTCCCCTACAGCCAGAAATTCAGATCTTCCCCCAGTCAGCCTCTGAATCATGTCCTGGGACATTCAACACTAAGTTTCTACATATCTCAAAGTTTTTTGCAAATACATTGCCAAAGTAAAATCCTTGATGGGGAAAAATGTCATGTCCTCAATGAGAACCATAAATAAAATGTGACCAGTAATATATGCAAAATGGCAAGTTATTATAACCTTACTTTTATACTCATGATAGGGCAAAATGTGGGTAGGGGAGGAAATGACATAAGAATAGATAGACAAAAGGAAAGGAGAGGAAAGATATCAGTGCTACAGATTGGAAGTTAAGTCCATCACTGGCTATTATATCACTTGAAGCAAATCTCTGATCCTCAAAATTTCTTTCTTGGATTAAACTCCTTTAATTCTGGCATCTTTCCTTTGCTGGTACTTATGCTGAGGCTGGACCTACCAAGAAGGAATGTACTATCACTAAAAGGATTATTCTTATAAAAGTGACCCAAATTCTCTTCTACTTGTGATCCAGTCCCCTAAATTTCCTATTGGGAAAACAAATTCTCAATTCAATTATTAAGGAAACGAAGCTCATGCTATAAATTGTTTAAAAGAAAGAAAGGCTGCAAGCATGAATCGTAACCATAAATTCAAGTGCACAAAAAATACCACTTTATTTTTGGAACAAATTAATTTCTATTTTAAGTTGCCATCCTTACTGAGCTAATGGGAAACTTAACCTCAGGCCTTCTTGGACTTTCTGCTACTCCCCACACAAAGCAGTTCTAGGGTTTTACTCTCATAGTGCCAAGGTGTCTGTGTGGTAGGCATGAGAAGGAGGTCTGATTCTTCACCACTGGTCCACCAGGTCCCCCTGCTGAGAAATGCTTACTAATCTGTTCACATGATTCTTTAGGTCTAGTTTACCTGCTTTTTCTATATCAAACTGGCAATACAGGAGTCTCTGTAAGACAGTTAATGGAATGACTGCCAAGAGGTCATTCCATATGGTCACATGGCTCTGTCCCTGAGATCCTGCTGCCTCCAGGCTATGTTTCTAGAAAGCAGGACCGAGATGCCCTCTGTTGTCCTTTTCCTATCTTCTCCCCAGAGTAGTCTCAGATAAGAGCCTCTTTCCACTTTATTTTCGCTGCCAAAAGACTCCTTTTTCACACTCAAATCTTCTTTCTTTTCCCTTCTTCCCACATCANAAGCAGGACCGAGATGCCCTCTGTTGTCCTTTTCCTATCTTCTCCCCAGAGTAGTCTCAGATAAGAGCCTCTTTCCACTTTATTTTCGCTGCCAAAAGACTCCTTTTTCACACTCAAATCTTCTTTCTTTTCCCTTCTTCCCACATCAAGTCTCAAGTATTTTGCTTTTGTTGTTTAGCGGCTAAGTCATGCCTGACTTTTTGCGACCCCATGGACTGTAACCCTCCAGGTTCCTCTGTCCATGGAATTCTCTAGGTGAGAATATTGGAGTGGGTTTCCATTTCCTTTTCCAGGGAATCTTCCCAACCCAGGGATTGAACCCACCTCTCCACCACTGAAGGCAGGTTCTATACTGCTGAACCACCAGGGAAAATATCAAGTGTTCAGACACAGGCTAAAATCAGAAGGAGATAGTGAAAGACAGAGAAGCCTGACGTGCTGCAGTCCATGGGGCTGCAAAGAGTGGGACATGACTTAGAGACTGAATGACAACAAGATTTCAGATTCTCCACCTGACTTAATGAACACTTTCAGGACTGTGGGTTTGGCAGAAGGAGGTAGATTCTAATGGTGAAGCTGGGGGACGGAGCGTGGTGGTGGGTAGGGTGTGGTCAGGGGCAGGGAAAAAAGCTAAGGGTGAAAGAGACCAAGTTCTTAAACTGGGAAGAAAGAGAAATGCACAAATATAGAGGAGGTGAAACCGGAAGAGTAAGAAGGTCACTGAAGATGCACAGTCCAAGAGCTGGAATGGAATACAGGCTGATTATGGTGGTATTTCAAGTGAAGACTCCAATGCAGTGTTGTCGAGTGACTTCCCTGGTGGTCCAGTGGCTGAGACTCCACGTTCCTAATGCAAGGGATCCGTGTTCAATCCCTGGTCAGGGAACTAGAGATCACATAGAGATCACATGCCACAACCAAGAGTTTGCATGCTGCAGCTACAGATCCTACATCCCACAAAGAAGACAGAAGGTCCTGCATGCTAAGACCCGATGAGTCAAACAAATAAATAAAAATAAATGTTAAAGAACAAAAGCAACCATTCCCCCTGCACCGCTTCCCGCCCTCCGCCCTGCCCACCTAGAGTGTTGTTGAACCGAACTTTGTGTGCCTGACATACTGTGAGCCAAAAAAGAGTTTGGATCAAAGAAAGGTTTATTAGATGAAGAGGCACCAACATAAATGAAGGGAGAGCTAGACTTGTGTCACATTCAATTTATCTTGCTGACTAACCGGGGCACAAGGTTCTGAAAGGCACAAAAGGCAAAGGAGAGGGGATCTTTGTGATTTCAGGATGTCTCAGTTGCAGATACCCTGGCACTGTCTTGTGACTAGATGTGTTCTCAGTGATTGTGATTAATCCATGGGTTCCTGCAAAGCAAATCAGTCAATCAATGTCTGGTGATCCCTCAACTTCTCTCTAGGAGAGAGTAATAGCAATGATTGAGGCATTTTATTATTTCTCAGGGCCTTTGTGATGGGTCAGAATTTCGGTTCTTAACTGACTCCTCCCACTGCCCCACTCCACCCCCACCCCCCCAGTGTCATATATTTTAAGCCCTTTTGGAGCCAGTTGGTTAAAGCCACAGGGCAATTTGGGGTCATAAAGTAAGGTATCAGTTTAAAATAAAAGTCATGGTTTAAGATTATATTGGGCTTGCTTTTCCTTTGTTTTTGTACTACCTCACTTCCCTAGTTAGTAATTGTGTGAATCTGCTCTTTGGAACTCAGGGAAGGTTTAGGAGACTTTTTATAAACAAGAGGCAGGCAGAGGGCACGGGGTGGGGCTTTGTCCCAGGAAGGCCCCAAAAGGTCCAGTTTCAACAGGATTTGCCTGTGTATACAGGTGTGTGCGTGCATGCACGCTCAGTCGCTTCAGTCGTGTCCGACTCTTTGTAACCCCGTGGACTGTAACCCGCCAGGCTCTTCTGACATAACCGGTAAGAAAGAGTGTGACTTTGAAGGTCGTTGATCTGGTTCTAATCCCGGCCCCACAATTTACTAATTATAGCAAAAGTTAAACATTCACATACTTTTTAGCTATCATGTAACAAAAAGCATCTCAAAAAGAAGCAATCAATGGTATATTGTCCAAATCTCTAGCACAATGTAAAATCCCTCAAGTAGGAATCCTTTCTTATCCCTTTTTTCACCTGTATCAACTGTTTGCATATTATGAATGCATTTAATTGAAATGAATTGAGAGGATTCAATACTGTGTTTTCCAGGAAACTGTTTTAATAATTCAAGCAATGTTTGTGAAAGGACTTAATAAATTATAAAATACTGCTCAAGTGCTTCTGAGAGATATTAAGCTATGGATTTTTTTTTTAGTCTTCCTGGATTTCACCTTTCTCTACTCTCTAATTAAGCTGCCAGCACTGTGTCCATGCCTTCATGGAGAAATATGATTCTGCAGGGCTGGCATTCAGTGGGGTGTTCCACTAATTGGCTCTTGCTGGTGACTCTTCTGATGAGTTGTATCTGGTCTGCTTGACCAGTGTTTGCATGATACTCGTTATGAAACACTGGTATTGAATACTAGTACCATCCCTGTGGCTTCAGGAAATGAAGCCTAGCTGTATTTCAGGGAGAAAAGGAAAATGGGCGTTCACAATGACTATTTTTTTAGAGAAGAAAGATGAGGCCCAAAGACGTTTAATTACTTTTTTAGGATCTTACAGTAAGTAAATTGTGGGGCTGGGATTACAGCCCAGGTTGACCTCCTCCAAAGGCAGATCCTTTGCTGTTTATTTTATTTCCTGTAGGTGGCACGGTGGTAAAGAATCTGCCTGTAATGCAGGAGACATGGGTTCAGTCCGTGGGTAGAGAAAAGCACCTGAGGAGGAACTGGTAACCCACTCCAGTATTCTTGCCTGGAGACTCTCATGAATGGAGGATCCTGTCAGGTTACAGTCCGTGATTTGCAAGAGTGGACACAATTGTGTGACTGAACACACACACGGGCACATACACTGCCAAGTCCCGTGTTTTTAATCTTTTGGTCAGTTTATTAAGAAATAATTGACACACTGCTGCTAAGTCACTTCAGTCGTGTCCGACTCTGTGCAACCGCATAGACGGCAGCCCATCAGGCTCCGTCGTCCCTGGGATTCTCCAGGCAAGAACACTGGAGTGGGTTGCCATTTCCTTCTCCAATGCATGAAAGTGAAAAGTGAAAGTCAAGTCGCTCAGTCATGTCCGACTCCTAGTGACCCCATGGACTGCAGCCTTCTAGGCTCCTCCGTCCATGGGATATTCCAGGCAAGAGTACATCACTGTATAAATTTTAGGTGTATAGCATGATGATTAGATAATTGTGAAATAGTCATCACAATGGGTTTAGTTAACATCCATCATCTCGTGTGTTTTTGATTTTAGTTGCTGAGTCATACCTGACTATTTGCAACCCCACAGATTGAAACCTACCAGGTTCCTCTGTTCATGAGATTTCCCAGGTGAGAATTNCCCTTTTTTCACCTGTATCAACTGTTTGCATATTATGAATGCATTTAATTGAAATGAATTGAGAGGATTCAATACTGTGTTTTCCAGGAAACTGTTTTAATAATTCAAGCAATGTTTGTGAAAGGACTTAATAAATTATAAAATACTGCTCAAGTGCTTCTGAGAGATATTAAGCTATGGATTTTTTTTTTAGTCTTCCTGGATTTCACCTTTCTCTACTCTCTAATTAAGCTGCCAGCACTGTGTCCATGCCTTCATGGAGAAATATGATTCTGCAGGGCTGGCATTCAGTGGGGTGTTCCACTAATTGGCTCTTGCTGGTGACTCTTCTGATGAGTTGTATCTGGTCTGCTTGACCAGTGTTTGCATGATACTCGTTATGAAACACTGGTATTGAATACTAGTACCATCCCTGTGGCTTCAGGAAATGAAGCCTAGCTGTATTTCAGGGAGAAAAGGAAAATGGGCGTTCACAATGACTATTTTTTTAGAGAAGAAAGATGAGGCCCAAAGACGTTTAATTACTTTTTTAGGATCTTACAGTAAGTAAATTGTGGGGCTGGGATTACAGCCCAGGTTGACCTCCTCCAAAGGCAGATCCTTTGCTGTTTATTTTATTTCCTGTAGGTGGCACGGTGGTAAAGAATCTGCCTGTAATGCAGGAGACATGGTTCAGTCCGTGGGTGGGGAAAATCACCTGAGGAGGAACTGGTAACCCACTCCAGTATTCTTGCCTGGAGACTCTCATGGACGGAGGATCCTGTCAGGTTACAGTCCGTGATTTGCAAGAGTGGACACAACTGTGTGACTGAACACACACACGGGCACATACACTGCCAAGTCCCGTGTTTTTAATCTTTTGGTCAGTTTTATTAAGAAATTATTGACACACTGCTGCTAAGTCACTTCAGTCGTGTCCGACTCTGTGCAACCGCATAGACGGCAGCCCTTCAGGCTCCGCCGTCCCTCGGATTCTCCAGGCAAGAACACTGGAGTGGGTTGCCATTTCCTTCTCCAATGNTTTGCTGTTTATTTTATTTCCTGTAGGTGGCACGGTGGTAAAGAATCTGCCTGTAATGCAGGAGACATGGGTTCAGTCCGTGGGTAGAGAAAAGCACCTGAGGAGGAACTGGTAACCCACTCCAGTATTCTTGCCTGGAGACTCTCATGAATGGAGGATCCTGTCAGGTTACAGTCCGTGATTTGCAAGAGTGGACACAATTGTGTGACTGAACACACACACGGGCACATACACTGCCAAGTCCCGTGTTTTTAATCTTTTGGTCAGTTTATTAAGAAATAATTGACACACTGCTGCTAAGTCACTTCAGTCGTGTCCGACTCTGTGCAACCGCATAGACGGCAGCCCATCAGGCTCCGTCGTCCCTGGGATTCTCCAGGCAAGAACACTGGAGTGGGTTGCCATTTCCTTCTCCAATGCATGAAAGTGAAAAGTGAAAGTCAAGTCGCTCAGTCATGTCCGACTCCTAGTGACCCCATGGACTGCAGCCTTCCAGGCTCCTCCGTCCATGGGATATTCCAGGCAAGAGTACATCACTGTATAAATTTTAGGTGTATAGCATGATGATTAGATAACTGTGAAATAGTCATCACAATGGGTTTAGTTAACATCCATCATCTCGTGTGTTTTTGATTTTAGTTGCTGAGTCATACCTGACTATTTGCAACCCCACAGATTGAAACCTACCAGGTTCCTCTGTTCATGAGATTTCCCAGGTGAGAATTCTAGAGTGAGTTGTCATTTCCTTCCCCAGGGGATCTCCTCAACCCAGGGATCAAACCCATGTCTCCTTCTTTACCGCTCCTTCTCAGCCTAGGAATTTACCCAAGTCTCTCTCACCCTTAGCTTTTTTCCCTACACACCACACCACACACATACCATCACCATGCACCTGAAACCACTTCCAAAAGTCATGGATTCTTAACTATCCTACTCTAAATGTATTTATAATTTGTAAGAACTAATTAGCAGGCACTGTGCATGCATTATAGTAACATTCACTTAAAAAAAAAGTGAAGATAGTATTCTACATTTTACAGAGCAGGAAACCGAAGCTCAGAAAGGTTATGTGACCCTGACTGGCTCAGGATCACAGAGCAATGAAGGAGCAGAGCTAGTCTGGACTCAAGTTCGGGTGACAATCCAGTGGTGTTCCTGCCACTCTGCTGCAAGGCCACCATTCGGTCCACACTGACTCCTCTTTTCCAAGGACTCTTGGGGAGACTGGATTGCTGAGCTAGAGACCCTATCAACAACAAAGAAGTCAAACATCTTTTTTGTGGGGGAGGGGGATAAGACTGGAGGGTAAACATCTTCTAGGGACTAGCCCTCATCTTTAGTCTACTCTTAAACCACCCTTCCCCGAGTAATTGATCTTTCTCAGACAGGTGGCTGAGACTTGGCAGTGAAGGACACCCACAGCTACCAAACCAGAAGCAAGGACTGGGGATGCAGGGCTTCACCCAACTCATCTCTTCTTATGCTTCCCCTCTGTCTCCTCCACCCTCGGGGAGCATTTTCCTTTCTAGAACTAATGCAAGTGAGTGGAGAGAGAGCCTGGCTTGACCACAGACCACAGAGAGGATGTCCATGTTTTATTTTTAGTTGCACCAGTACCCTGATGTGGGACCCCCCGGCGCCCACTCTGTGCCTGTGCCTGGCTTCTCCAGGCCTGCAATATGACTGCTGGCAGCTTGCTTCTCTGCAGCTAGTTATTCGGCAGGGAAATTTCACTGAAAGGTGTCTGCACATTGTACCTACCGTGGCATTGTTGTCACATGCAGTGACCTTCATAAATGGCTTTCGGAAAGTCACAAGGGAATAACAGAGGTGACTGGTGGGTTTTTACCTCCTCCTTTATGAGAGTCTGCTCTGATTTGCTAAACAAAGTTGTGCAATCACCAGTAAATGAGCTCTGTGCTCCTACATGCTTCCCAAATGCAAACAAGCAGGCCAACCACCCCAGTGTTGTAATGTTTCAGCCTGAAATCTGCTTGGATAACCCAGCAGGGTCCTTTGTCCTTTTGGAATAGGGCAAATAGTGCATGGCAGCAGGAATCAGCCAGGGTCCCGGAGCACTGAGGCCGAGAGAGCAGAGCCCAGAGGAGACAGGCTGAAGCTAGTTAAAATCAGTGTTTTGGCTCCCAGTTGGCTCCCAATCCCTGGTGAAACTCCTAAAGGGAGACTGTTAAATCATGAAATTAATCATCATCCTTTTCCTTTGCTCCAGGCTGCTATCAAGTTTAACTCAAGAGTCCTCTCAAGAAATCGACTGCAACGACCAGGATGTATTTAAAGCTGTGGACACTGCTCTGAAGAAATACAACAGTGGAAACAAAAGTGGCAACCAGTTTGTACTGTACCGCGTAACCGAGGTCAGCAGAACGGTGAGTGAGCTGTGTCTAACCTTGAGGTCACGGGATTTGTGCTGTCACTTGGCGCCCAGGCCTCACTCACCGCCACCCCCACCCCACCCCACACACGCACCCCAATCACCAGAGAACTGACAATAAAAGGGGAGCTTTGCGGTTGTCAGTTGCTAAGCCACGTCCGACTCTTGCAATCCCATGGCTGTAGCATGCCAGTCTCCCCTGTCCATGAAATATCCCCGGAAAGAACACTGGAGTGGGTTGCCATTTCCTTCTCTAGGGGAATCTTCCTGATCCAGGGGTCAAACCCACATCTCCTGGATTCTTTACCACTGGGCCACCAGGAGAGTCCATTCTTAAAGGAGTACATCTGAGAAATATACAGTCTCACTTGTGTGGAATCTAAAAATTCCATCTCACAGACACCAAAAGTAGAATGGTGATTGCCAGAACTGGGCAGTGGAGGAAATGGGGAAACACTGGTCAAAGGGCACAAATGTCCAGTTATAAGACGACTAGGTACTGAGGATTGAATGCACAATGTGGTGATTACAGCTATTAAAGCTTTACTGGAAATTTGTTAAAAGATTAAGTGTTCTCACCACAAAAATGAAGGTAACTATGTGAAGTGATGGGTGTGTTAATTAGCTTGTTTGTGGTAATCATTGCACAATGTACATACAACTTTTATTTGTCAACTAAACCTCAGTTATGCTTGGGGAAAGGGAAGGTTTGTCTAAGAGGAGTCAGCTGTGTTGAACAAAATATCTATCGTGAAATCAATGTGGCTCAATGCATCAAGGTAACAGCCATGTTCTAGCTGGGTTTTAGTTTTTTTTTTTTAATCACTGATTGACACACACAGGATGGAGACAAAGCCTGACAGCGTGTGTGACTTTGGTGGAGAAAAAAAAAAAACGGCTATTTGATATGATGAGGAGAAAGGAAAAAGTCCAGTGGAGAGGTTTTTTGTTGTTGTTTTCTGAAAATCCAGTCTTTCTGTTTCACAAACTTGTGCATACATGTGAGTCCTAGGGTTCTCTAGCAACAGTTTATTGGTGTTGTCTTTATTAGTTGATATCCATGGCAAATTGGTTTATTCTAGTTTATTCTAAAATGTCCACAGAATCACTATTCATCTTTACTTTGTCATGATGGACACTGCCTATACTATGATCACATAGATTTTATTAAAATCTGAAACCTGGAAGGAACCTCAGAGTCTATTTTGTCGATGCAAATACTGTGGAGAGAGCACTTTCCAGTGAGTCAAGAGACCTGCAATCCCGGGCTGGCTCTGCCTTTCCAAGGTGGGGAGGCTGCCTAAGCCATATGCCACCCACCTGGGGCCTCCCTACTCTCACCTACCAACCGAAAAGCTGGGCAACATCCTTTCTGAGGTCCCAAACTTTTCATCTGGAAGCTCATCTAACTCAGCACCTTTAAACTTTAAAAGGTTTATTTATTTCATGACATGATAGACTAAAGAGCAAAACAATGCAAACAAAAATACTAAAATTACTCATAATTAATCTCACCATCCAGATAACTGTTACTTTTTTTAGAAAGTTTAAAAAGGTGTATGGTTTGTTTTCTAACTGTAAAAATGATAGATGTTAATTTTAAAAAATAGATAATTCAGGAATGTTTGTTTAAAGAGAAAACTGAAAGAGAACTCTACTCCCACCACTGAAAGACACATATTTTAACAGTTTCATTGCATAGTTTTCCAGACTTTTAAAAATCATATATTTATGTATAAATTGGTTTCTACAAAAATAGGCTAATACTTTGGATCTACTTTGTAACTTAAAAATATGTATATTTGTAAATAGTATATTATGAATTTCTTCCAAGCAAATATTTATAAACTTTCAATATTTTTTCAATATTTTAATAAATGTTTTTGCCTTAATTGAATCAAATAGAGGTCAAATATTCATAACAGTACCAGATCTCAAATGATGTGCTATTGGGTCAGTTAGATGAGACCTACCTATTCATGGTTGCTGTTTTTCAGGATAATCCTGACATATTTTATTCCTTGAAGTACCAAATCAAGGAGGGCGACTGTCCTTTTCAAAGTGACAAAACTTGGCAGGACTGTGACTACAAGGACTTTTCACAAGCTGTGAGTATGTTGACTGTTCCTGAGGCTCCATTTTTCTCTGCCAAGTGTGCTCGACATGTCCACAGTGCTGAAGATGATTAGTATTGCTGGCTGCTTTTATAGGAGGCACACACACCCTCAACTGTGTAGAACAGTCGAATGCTTGATGTCTGTATTCTCACATAGGGAGAAGGGACATAGAGAGGCCCTCAGTTAAACATGGAGAAAGCCGTCCCACAGGAAGGGGACTCTAATGACCAACAGGGATATGTGGGCCAGGCCCCAGAGAGGCAACAGATCAATACTTGGCTGAGATCTGGGGCTGGTGAGTGGAGAGTGTGGCTGCTTCAACTGAACAGTCCTGAGTACGAATCCTTCTCTACCTTCAACCAGCTGATCACTTGGATCCAGTGTGCTCCCTTGCAAGGGGCGATCAAATTGACTTCATGATCTTGTTGAAGGAAACAATGAGACACATTATGCAAACGGTTTCGTTTTAATAACAAGGAGTCTTAACCTAATGCCTACCCTACCCTGGCACAGCACAGCTGCTGGTTTGGCCATAATAATTGAGGGAGATTGTGATGCTGCCTGCCAGGAGCCAAGCCAGTCTCATAATCCCGGGAGCCATTTCTTCAATGTCAAAGCCCTGGCTTCCTGGATGCAGTTTGGACACTGAAGTTGAGAGGTTAATCAAGAGGAGAGTTTAGCAGGCTGATTCACAGCCATGGTGTGCATCTCGATGGAAAGGAAATATCTCCAGGGCTCAAAACAAAGATTCATACTTTAAAATCTCGTCATTTAGACTGCCTCTCCTCTATCTCATGAATATTGGTGACTTTATAAAAATAATGATTTGGCTGAAAAATACTTATCCTTGTGTCTCAAAACTCTGCTTGGGAAAAAAAAATCTTGACAAGATTTTAAAAAGGAAAGCCATATTTAGCAATAGTACTAAAGGGATTTCATCTGAAAGATTAGGGTAAATCTTTTTTTCAATCTTTTTTCCCCCTAGGCCACAGGAGAGTGCACAGCGACCGTGGCCAAGAGAGGGAATATGAAGTTCTCCGTGGCTACCCAGACCTGCCTGATCACTCCAGGTAGCTGACGTGTTTGCTGGAGGTGCCCTGGGGGGAAATGAACCTTTTCCATACGCTGCCAAAAACCCTTTACCTGAAGGCGGCAGTGGCGATACCATTTGCAGCCTTGTGGGGGCGCTGGAGGGGTGGAGCGGCAGACTCCTGAGGTGGGCCCAGGCTCATGCCAATCATCCCCTTGGTGTTATCTGTATTCTCTTCCTTAGGAGCTGCGTTGTATCAGGTGTGTAGGAAAGAATGAGAAGACAGAATTGGCCTCAACTGTAGGGAGCGTCCCTAGCATGAGAAAAGCACTGGTTTTGAGTCAGATCAGGCCTGGAATCTTTCAAAGCTCTCACTTTCTTCGTTTTTCCTTAGCTGTGAAAAGAGACAACAATAATTTCCACTTTGTACCATTCTTTAGGATGAAGCTAGATGATCTGAGGATGTAATCATAATAATGTATTAATGAAGTCAAGATAAAAGCAGTAACAATTAACATTTATTGAGTGCTTATTACCAGTCACAGTTCTAATCACTTCATATGCAGTAACATATCTAATCCTCCCAAGAACTCTATGAGTCAAATAGTAATATCCCAGTTCACAAATGAAGAAACTAAGGCCTACAGCAGGCAAGTATCTTGCCCAAGATCCCACAGCTAGTAAGTAGCAGAGTGGTTGGAATAGACCCTTCATAAATGAAATTCCTTTAGATTCTAGGTATGGAGCAGCTTATCAACAGATAACCACTGTTAGCTCCTTCCCTCTTGTGGCAGAGGTGCCAAGTACAGAAGGATGGACACGTCTAGGTGATGTTAGCCATCCTGGAACTGGCCTTTGCTTACAAGCCAGCTCCAGAACAGCATCTTCAGCCACCCCGGTGAACCTCACTGTCGTGGTGACTCTTCTATTTCAGCCTTAATCATCCATGGCATACCCACAAAAACTACATCCCTTGAGTTCCCATTCTTGCAAGAAGTTGCATTCAAAGAAAGATAGTCCAAAACAGAAATCACAAGTCATTAAAATTTTCTGATGAGAATAGCTTTTTATTATTCAGCTTAAGAACTCTATATTGTAAGCAGATTTTAACATTATCCAGAGCATAGCACATATGTACCATGAGAGAAAATACTCTCTGCCACACCTTCAGAAATTATTGCTAGGTCCACAGTCCTTTATCTGAAAACTTTTTGGCCAGATATGTTTTGGAATTTCAAAATTCTAAATCTTTATTTTAATTTAAAAGTCTCTCTAGAAATTGGGGCAGGGTGGAAAATCATTCTGTTACCCAGAAAAACTGAGTTTGCATCTTTCCCTGCTCTTCTCACCCTCAGAAGCTTGCTCCATCTCTTTTGGTACCCTAGTTGGGAGCTGCCCTTGAGGTCAGGCAAACCAGCCTCTGGGCTTTTCTCCATCTGCCCCTTTCATCTCCTGTGTTCATCTTTTTTTTGTTGTTTTCACATCAGAAATTTCTCTCATCTTTCCCATGTAATCCCCTTGGGTTTTTTAACTTTGCCCATTACCCTGATTCAATCTAGCTTCTACAAGGAAAGGAGGGGGTAAAGCTATGAATATTTCCCAGTAAGTCTTTTCCTGACACGTTTATGGAAAGAAAGCTGACACACAGTTGCAAAGGGGGCTGTGCTAGGCTGCTGACTGAGGGATCTTACACCCTTGGATAGTGAGAGCCCCAGGGTCAAGGGACCCAGGATGCCTTCATTACTTCCCTTTTTTGCCACATGTGCTGTCACTGATCGGGGGTGAAGGCTATCTGTTATGAACACTGGTAATCTAATACATACTTTCTCCTTTAAAACATATTTTACATTGTTTTATCAAAACCCGTTCAGTGGCTTCCTGTTCTTACAGGAAAAGTGTCCTAAGTCGCTCAGTTGTGTCCAGCTCTTTGCGACCTCATGGACTGCAGCCCCTAGGCTCCTCTGTCCATGGAATTCTCCAGGCAAGAATACTGAGCCATCAGGGAAGCCCTCAGGGCTTGCATTCTGTTCTTAATTCACTTCGGAAGGTCTAGGATGGCCCCCAGCTGAGTGGAGAAAGTTGTGAGTATGTGCCCCTTCCAGGAGAGGGCGCCATAGCTTACATCAGGGTCGTCAAGGGAGAGGGTGACCCAGGAAGATAGGAATCCAGGCCTACAGAACACAGCTCAGGCTGCGCACCAGAGGCCTCTCTACAGACTGCTGAGTTCTGTGCTCAATCGTGTCCAGCTGTTTGTGGAACCCAGGTCTCCAGCATTGCAGGCGGATTCTTTACCGTCTGAGCCACGAGCCACTAGGGAAGCCCAAGAATACTGGAGTGGAAAGCCTATCCCATCTCCCGGGGAATCTTCCCGACCCAGGAATCGAAGCAAGGTCTCCTGCACTGCCCAGGAATCGAAGCAAGGTCTCCTGCACTGCAGGAGGATTCTTTACCAGCGGAGCTTCCCTGCCGACTGCTCAGACCTCAAATCACCCCTCCCTGTCTCCTGCTATAAACTGATAAGATGTGTGCACCCCTTGTCCCACTCCTCTGTCCCTGCCTCATCCTGCTTCATCCAGACCCACTTGTCCCTTCTCCTCAGGCCTCACACCTCGGGTTGTGAGGGTTACCTTGACTGCTCTTCACCCTTCTTAGCTCAGCCTCTTTTCCTCATAAAAGTCTTTCCTGCGCTTCCTCTGGGCTCCTGCCTTTCCAAGTTCTTGCTGAATTATATTGAAGTCATCCATCTCCAGTTCTATCTCTCCCCCTTGACTTTGTCCAACTCCTTCATGGCAGTGAACATTACTAATGAATTTATGTATCCACACAGCCAGGCTCAGCACAGGACATGTTATAGCAGGTGTGAAATACGTTTGTTCAGTAGAAAGGATACAGAATGTATTACACCCTGAGTCCAGNCCATCTCCAGTTCTATCTCTCCCCCTTGACTTTGTCCAACTCCTTCATGGCAGTGAACATTACTAATGAATTTATGTATCCACACAGCCAGGCTCAGCACAGGACATGTTATAGCAGGTGTGAAATACGTTTGTTCAGTAGAAAGGATACAGAATGTATTACACCCTGAGTCCAGCTTCAAGCGTCTTTCATTAACACTGAAAAGTAAATTAAAATACATCTGTAATGTTATGATTTTTATGAGGATAGATTCGTGTATTACTCCTGTAATTTTAAGTGACTTTAAATAACCATGCACGACAGAATGCATACAGGATGTTCCTAAGCAAATGGTAGGCCTTCCCTCTGACTCAAAAGCAGTCTTGCGTTCCCTTTTCTAGTGCTTATTAGGATTTACTGGAAAGTTTGTTATCAAGGCTTTTTATTGATGAATTATCTGACTTACTCAGGGCAATGTATGTGAATATAGTTTCGCTCCTTAACGCTGCCCTTTTGCCTACTGTTTGTCAAGCCGAGGGCCCCGTGGTGACAGCCCAGTATGACTGCCTTGGCTGTGTGCATCCCATATCTACCACGAGCCCCGACCTGGAGCCTGTTCTAAGACATGCCATCCAACATTTTAACAACAACACCAATCATTCCCACCTCTTTGATCTGAAAGAAGTAAAAAGAGCCCAAAGACAGGTCTGTTCTTTAATTTTTCTCTTGCCATAATTTTGCTAAAGTGTGTTAGACCTTTAAGGTTTAGAATTTCTTTACCTAAAATAAATCTTTGGCCAGAGGACAACATGATTCCACAGGTGGTGGGGAGGAACTCTTCCGTGTTCTCATATGACCAGCTCGGGGGAGCAAAGGCTTTCTCCATAGCACAGTGATTTGGATGCTGCAATGTGTAAAGAGGGGGAAGGAGGCTAATCAGACTGCCTTGCTGGGAGATTTGTTTTTAATGACTGGGGGGTCAGCTCTGCTTGTGCTGTGAAATGGAAAAGTCGTTGGTGAAAAGAAAAGTCATTCTGGCCTTAGGATTTTAAGAAGACTCTATCATCATCTAGCTATCATGAGGCAAATATGACCCCTCAGTATTAAAATGTACCTAAAAAGGTTGGCACAGTTGCTGGGTACCCTCTAAATTATAGTCTCTGTTTCATCAGAGAAAAGAGCAAATACTTGTATTAATAAATCTGGTTTTCCATTGGAGGACTCACTTTGGTCAGTAGCATTCCTTGCTTTTAATTGACTTTAGCTGGCCTTCTGGAGCTTGCCTTCATGCAAGTTGCAAGCTCTACTTGGTTCTGTTCATATCCAGCTATCAGGGTGGGACCCACCTCAGATAAAGCAGGAGAAATCTTACTGCCTGGCCGTCTGGAAGCCTAAGGACCTACTGGTTAAAGCTACTCCAGCTCTCGAGTTTTCTTTATCCATCTAGAAAAGCATTATTAATATTTTACAAAATTTAACAGATCATTTTTTTTTCTTGCTGCCCACAGCGGAAATGTTGCTGGGTTCTTACTTAAGAAAATACAGTAACTCTATCTATAAATTGCTTTTCATTTTCAGATGTGTAGCTGTATGTGTGTATGTGTGTGTTGTTGAAGGGTGTGAGCATCATAAAGTGCTCAATATTAATTTGGTAATGACTTTTGCCTAGTAATAATAATAGTTTGTATTTTTGAGCACTTACCAAATGCCAGATATTATTCTAAGCTCCTTCTAACACTGTGAATAATGTTTAAACTGACCTTTAAATATTCAATCCAAAATTGTTTCAGGTGGTGGCTGGATGGAACTATGAAATTACTTACTCAATTGCACAGACTAATTGTTCCAAGGAGAAATTTCTATTCTTAACTCCAGACTGCAAATCCCTTTCAAATGGCGTAAGTAGGCAAAAAATCTAATTATAAAGTTCTTAGCCTTTTGTGTCCAGTATTTACAGGTGTGGGAACTCAGCTGTATAGGAAGACTCAGTCCCTAAAATTTTAGATGACATTCAACAGTTCCATTTCATGTCCCATTGAGAATCTGAAACTCACGTCACCTGTCAAGCTGCTTACCCAGGGGTCAGAGTCTACACATCTGGCAATAAGCATCTACAGATATATCCAGGGACTAGCAATAGCCTGAGACAAAATCATGCCACAGTCAAGTTTGTCTTTTCGTGTCTTCATGCTTTCCTATCTCCTTTTCCTTCTGTGTGTTCAAAAGCCTTACAAGACTTCTGAACTCTACCCAGGACAATACTTCCAACTGTCTCTGCTTGTTTTCTCACCCTCCCTCCCCTATTTTTCTCTTTCATAAGCTCATCCTGAGTCTCTCTCCCTTAGTGACCCTTTCTAGCATGATATCTTATTACTGAACCAAAATTATGTTAAAAGAGAGCATCTCAAGGTAGCAGGAGTTAATGCATGTGAAGATGATCAGGCATGAGGTCCTTCCCAGGGGTGTATGCGCTTTAGCAGAAGGCTGTGCTTGAAGCCAGAGGTGGCTGCAAGTCTGTTCACCTAGTCATTCTAGGTGATGAGAACTATTAGAGATAGCTAGTAAGGATGGTTGCACAACCCTGCAAAATGTCCCTGAATTTTACACTTAAAAATGGTTAAGGAGCTTCCCTGGTGGCCCAATGGTAAAGCCATCTTCCTGTTAATGCAGGAGACATGGGTTCCATCCCTGACCAGGGAATACCCTACATGCCGCAGAGCAGCGAGACTGGTGCACCCCAAACACTGAGCCTGTGCTCTAGAGCCCGGGAGGTGCAACCACTGAAGCCCAAGCACCCTAAAGCCTGTACTCTGCAATGAAAGAAGCCACTGCAGTGAGAAGCCCGGACAGCAACCAGAGAGTAGCCCCACTTGCTGCAACTAGAGAAGAGCCCATACAGCAGCAAAGGCCCAAGTACAGCCAAAAATAAATAAGTTATTTTTTTAATGGTTAAGATGGTAAATTGTATATATATTTTACCAGAATTTTTTAAATAGTTAAAAAAAAAGAGAGAGAGAGAGAGAAACCCTCTAAAATCCTAGGTTCTAGTCACTGTGTAACTTTGTCAGTTTGAATTGAATCTGGCCTTTTAAGCATCTATAACATCTTCTGTCTTTTATGCTTAGCTTCAAATTGAGGTTATATAGGCCTAAATGTTATCTAACTTTAATCTTGTTCCATCTGTTTGTAAAAGCCCCAGTTAAGTTTTCGCTTTGCAACACAGAAATGCAAAGGCTGATTGAGGTAACAAAGCCAGTCAGATTTTGGTATAATTTTCCTAAGCCTTCACTTCTTCATCTGTAAAATCGTGAAGAATAATACCATCTATCTCACAGAGTTATCGCAGTAATTAAAGAACATCAAATGCAAATGAATTATTTTGCCCACAATTGGTAAGATTTAAGGCCTTACTATGGAAAGTGTGGTCCATAGACCAGCAGCATCAGCAACACCAGGGAGCTTCTTAGAAAAGTAGAATCTCAAGTCCACCTACATCTACTGAATGATAATCTGCATATTATCAGTAACAAGATTCTCAGGCAATTCATCTGCACATTAGAATTTGAAAAGCAAAGATTTAAGGAGTTTCCTAAGTGGTTCTCAGTCACCTTACACCTTAAAATCACTAGCCTAGCTTTGAAAAACACCTATTCCCAAACCATTCCCCCAGACCTTCTGATTTAATTGGTCTGAGGTCAGATGATGCAGTTGGTAAAGAATCTGCCTGCCAATGCAGGAGACACAAGAAACACAGATTCCATCCCTGGGTCANTCTCAGTCGCCTTACACCTTAAAATCACTAGCCTAGCTTTGAAAAACACCTATTCCCAAACCATTCCCCCAGACCTTCTGATTTAATTGGTCTGAGGTCAGATGATGCAGTTGGTAAAGAATCTGCCTGCCAATGCAGGAGACACAAGAAACACAGATTCCATCCCTGGGTCAGGAATATCCCCTGGAGAAGGAAATGGTAACCCACTCCAGTATTCTTGCCTGGAGAATCCCATGGACAGAGGAGTCTGGCAGGCTATGGTCTGTGGGATCACAAAGAGTCAGACATGACTGAGTGACTTAACCTTTGCTTCATATGGCTTTGCTTGTCCTTTATGTTTATTTTACTCAGTTAAATTTTTTTGAATTTTTTAATTTTTTGGTTGTGCTACCTAGCCTGTAGGATCTTAGTTCCCCAGCCAGGAATCAAACCCATGCCTTCTGGAGTGGAAGCATGGGGACTTAACTACTAGACCACCACTGAAAGTCCCTTGCCATTATGTTTAATCTTTCATTATGCTTTTTATTATATGCTATTATTCTTGAAGATGGAGTACCTTGACTTTGGTTTTAACTTAATCTGAAAGTCTTTGTCTTGCTAAAAGAAAATGTTACCCACTCCCTTGTATAGCTACTATTTCTACATGAGGTATTCTTGTCATCTCATTTCATGTGTGTGTGTGTGTGTGTGTGTGTGTGTGCATTTGTTGGTGGTGCTGCTACTTTTTCATTGTTTCTTTTTTTTGTCTTTTGCATATAGACTATGTTTTGCTTTGTTTTTCTCTATACAATAATTTGCAGAGTCAACATCCTATTTTTAATTTTACTAGTCATTTAAAGATTCTTAAAAACATTTTTAATTTATGCTCTTATATGCTTTTTAAAAAACAGGATATTGGTGAATGTTCAGATAAAGCATATGTGGATCTCCAGCTAAGAATTGCTTCCTTCTTGCAGAAATGTGACCTTTATCCAGGTAAGGAATAATACGTGTTGGTGTTCATGCTGGTCCCAGACAGCTGGCTAGGTCTTTCCGTAGCTATTGTGCTTTGGTTCTCATGATAAAGTCTACATGACCCACAGACCTTACTAGGAACACTGGGTCCCATCCCTGCCCTGCTGTACACCTGAGACTGCTCAGCAAGTGGCCAAAGAGAATACAGTGACAGAAAGGAAAATTTATGTTTTCTGGGCAAAGCTGCCCTTCAATTACGTCAGCAGGTCTTTCTTGTATACCAGTTGTCCCTGCATCAGATATTGTGAACTGGGGAAGCTGTATCTATTTTGAACTACTCAGAATAAGATCCTTTCAATTATAGGTTTTTTTCCTTTGCATGTTATAATATGGGGAAAAGGTGATAGTGCACATTTAAGGTCAAGTTAGTATTTCTTATACCAGTCAGCTCAGTTGTGTCGGATGCTCTGCGACCCCATGGACTGCAGCACGCCAGGCTTCCCTGTCCATCACCAACTCCCAGAGCTTACTCAAATTCATGTCCATAGTGTCAGTGATGCCATCCAACCATCTCATCCTCTGTTGTCCCCTTCTCTTCCCGCCCTTCATCTTCCCCAGCATCAGGGTCTTTTCAAATGAGTCAGTTCTTCGCATCCGGTGGCCAAAGTATTGGAGTTTCAGCTTCAGCATCAGTTCTTCTAATGAATATTCAGAACTGATTTCCTTTAGGATGGACTGGTTGGATCTCCATGCAGTCCAAGGGACTCTCAAGAGTCTTCTCCAACCCCACAGTTCAAAAGCGTCAATTCTTTGGTGCTCAGCTTTCTTTATAGTCCAAATCTCACATCCGTACATGACTGCTGGAAAAACCATAGCATTGACTAGATGAACCTTTGTTGGCAAAGTAATGTCTCTGCTTTTTAATATGTTGTTTAGATTGGCCATAACTTTTCTTCCAAGGAGTAAGTGTCTTTTAATTGGCTGCTGTCACCATCTGCAGTGATTTTGTAGCCCCCCAAAATAAAGTCAGTCACTGTTTCCACTGTTTCCCCATCTATTTGCCATGAAATGATGGGACCAGATGCCTTGATCTTAGTTTTCTGAATGTTGAGTTTTAAGCCAACTTTTTCACTCTCCTCTTTCACTTTCATCAAGAGGCTCTTTAGTAGTTCTTCACTTTCTGCCATAAGGGTGGTGTTATCTGCATATCTGAGGTTATTGATATTTTTCCTGGAAATCTTGATTCCAGCTTGTGTTTCATCCAGCCTAGCATTTCTATGATGTACTCTGCATATAAGTTAAATAAAAAGGGTGACAACATAGAGCCTTGACGTACTCCTTTCCTGATTTGGAACCGGTCTGTTGTTCCATGTCCATTTCTAACTGTTCGCAGCTTGACTGGCACACAGATTTCTCAAGAGGCAGGTCAAGTGGTCTAGTATTCCCACCTCTTGAAGAATCTTCCACAGTTGGTTGTGATCCACAGTCAAAGGTTTTGGCATAGTCAATAAAACANTCCCAACCTCACAGCATGCTTGATGTGTGATTTTGCTGCTACTGCTAAGTTGCTTCAGTCATGTCCGACTTTGTGAGACCCCATAGACGGCAGCCCACCAGGCTCCCCCATCCCTGGGATTCTCTAGGCAAGAATACTGGAGTGGGTTGCCATTTCCTTCTCCAATGCATGAAAGTGAAAAGTCAAAGTGAAGTCGCTCAGTCGTGTCTGACTCTTTGCGACCCCATGGACTGCAGCCCACCAGGCTCTTCCATCCATGGGATTTTCCAGGCAAGAGTACTGGAGTGGGATGCCACTGCCTTCTCCAGTGTGATCTTGGACAAGTCATTTAAAGTACTATCTCCATTTTCTAGCCATAAGGGACTATAGTAAGTGTTAGTTGCTCAGTCATGCCTGACTCTTTGTGACCCCATGGACTGCAGCCCTCTGGCTCCTCTATCCATGAGATTTTCCAGGCAAGGATATTGGAGTGGGTTGCCATTTCCTTTTCCAGGGGATCTTCCCAACCCAGGGATTGAACCAGGGTCTCCTGCACTGAAGGCAGATTCTTTACTGACTGAGCTACAAGGGAAGTCCATAAAGGACTATAGGAAGGGTCAAAAAAATAACATATGTCAATCACTTCTCAAAATCTAAAGTGCCATATAAGTACTAGCAACTTGTATAATTAAGAGAATTGAGAGCTAGGAAAAACAAAACTGATCCTCCGCCTCTCTAGATCCATCTCTCATTATAACATCACTCAGTGCCTTGGGCTCAGCCACATCAGCCAGTCATTGCCCAGACTTTCTTTGCATGCTCATCTCCATCTCATGTTTTCCCTGCCTGGGGTGCCTTCCCCTCTACAGTTGTACCTTCTAGGAATTCATCTCTCCTTCCATGCCTGTCAGTAGAGGTGAAGGAGTATCCTTGTTTGGAGGTCAGAGGGCCTAGCTCTCCAACAGCATCTGCCACTCACATCCTGGGTGACCCTGGGCAGTTATTCAGACTCATGAAACCTTTGTGGCTGGACCAGAAAAGCCTAAATCCCTTCAAACTCCAACAGCATATGACTGATGTATTTATGGACAGATTCCTATTATGGAACCTCAGAACTGGCTTTCCTGAATACAAGCTAAAGAAAAGTCATCAAAAAGGAGACAAACTGGGAATTCCCTGGCAGTCTAGCGGTTAGGACTTCACGCTGTCACTACTGAGGGCATGGTTCAAACTCTGGTCAGGGAACTAAGATTCCACAAGCTGTGCAACATGACCAAAGGGAAAAAACTACTCTAGCAAACAAACATGATTTTTATAGGGTTCCCTGATGGCTGAGATGATAAAGAATCTGCCTGCAATGCTGGAGACCTAGGTTCAATCCCTGGGTTGGGAAAATCCCCTGGAGAAGGAAATGGCAACCCACTCTAGTATTCTTGCCTGGAGAATTCCATGGACAGAGGAGTCTGGTGGGCTACAGTCCATGGGGTGGCAAAAGTCAGACACGACTAAGTGGTTAACACACACAAAACATGATCTTTATAGTCTACAAAGAAAATCTCACTTTAAAAGCTCATAATTCTGGCTCAGTAATTGAATTTCTAGAACTCTAAAATAGAAAAGTCTTTAAATACAATAATATTCATTGCAGCTTTAACTATAAAAGCAAAAAATAAAATGGTAAACTCTCAAAATGATCAATAATATAGAAATGATCAAATTGTATCTAGCATATCCTTACAGTGGAGTATAAAGCAGCAATTTTAAACCATCTTTGTGAGGAGTTCTTGATGTAGAAAATACTTGTGTTATACTATGCAAAAAGCGGCCATAAAATTGAATAAACATTCTGTTCTCGATCATGTTATTAAAAAGTACAGAAAAAAGTACTGAAAAGAAATGTCTCAGATTATTCATAGCTTTTAGTTGATGTCACAGTGGGCTGTTTATTGTAATCTTCCTTATTTCCTGTATTAGTTTTATATGCTGCGGGGGAGGAAGACCTGAACAAACCGTATTAAAATAAATCAAAACTGACACTATTTCTCTTGTACTCAGACACTTATTTCTGGATGCCATATCCTCTCCCTGATTTCACTAGCACATAACCCATGTTAGGCTTACTTGAAAGGAGTACCAGTTCACGCTGCTCTTGTCTTTGTTAGCTTTTCTTCTCGCTGTTTTTCTGTAAAATTCCCTTATTCTTACTGATGCAGGAACAGTCCAGTTCTCCACCACATAGTGCATGTCAAAGAGTTGCTGTCAGGAGAGAACCACTCATTCTCAAGCGTGTATATCTAGTCCTCTTGGTAGTCCCAGTTCTTTCTGTAAATTAGTCAACATACTAGAATGGACGTATTTATGCTAAGGGTACAAGGAAAGCCACAATAGAATAAGCTACATCCCTTTACTTGCTAAATTAATCTGGAATATTGTGAGAATTTCAAATTTACTTTTAAGAGGTGACTCTTTACTTATTTTTGTATTTAAAGAGAGCAATTTGGTCACTCAAGGCAGCCCTAGTGGAAGCAGCTGATTTATTGGAAATCAGCTTACCATAATGAATTTGCAATAGCCAGCCTCTTAGTGACCCATTTGCCAAATTGCTAATTTGTTTTACAATTTTAGTCTTGCCTTGGCTTTGCGTGTTTAGTCCTATTTGGGTACATGTCCATTCCAGTCTGGTTTCGTATTTCAGATACCAAACATTTCTTAAATCCTTTGTTTTCTCATGTGAATGGTTGTGATTTCTGTCATATACTGTTCATTTTGCCCTATGCCCACGGCTGCTGTAAATGTTCTTTCCTGCCTCTGCTCAGATAAATACACTTCAAGGATCTATGGGTGCACATTCAGGAATTTTCCTTTGACACAAAGTCCTAGAAAGGTCAAGGAATATGTAGATGTCTAAGGTTTATGATGCAGATTGACAGATCATCAAATGATTTGCGATTATGTCAATTTACATTCACACCATGTGGATGTAAGACACTGGCTGATGGTCTTGACTTGACCTATTCGAATACTACCAGCAGTGACTGAGATTCCATGTTTCCCACACCTGACCAGGTGTCATCTCTGTTTTTTATCCTTGACAAGATGAAAGGTTAAACATGATGTTGTATCGTTTTTTAAATGTGCATATCCTTGGTTATTAATGAAGGTCAACTTGTTCAGGAGTAATGATCATTTTAACTTCTCCAAAAGAGCTGGTTATGTCCTTGGTTCATTTCTTTAGTGTTGGGCTTTCTGTGTGTAAGAATACTGACCCTACATCATATTTTTCCCAGTTTACCTTTTTACCTTATTCACTGTGACATTTGAGAATCAGTTTTCACTTTTGTCTGTCAAATTTTGACATTTTCCCCCTTTCTTTAGGTTATTTCCCCTGCTTTTCACCTATGAAAAGCCTCATCATCCTAAGAACTGATTAATGTTTTTTATACCATTCTAGCTTATTTAGTTTAAATTTCTTAGGCATTTGGAACTTACATTACTAAGTAGTATTCTGTACTATAAAAACAAAACTTGGACAGAATAGACTTAAGCAGGGAAGACTTCTGATAAGAACAGCAATATAGATGCAATATTGAGGTTCTTGAACACAAGATATTACTGCTGCTGCTAAGTCGCTTCAGTTACGTATGGTACTGTGCGACCCCATAGACAGCAGCCCACCAGGATCCCCAGTCCTTGGGTCCTCCAGGCAAGAACACTGGAGTGGGCTGCTATGACTAGGCCTACTTTATTCCTCCCCTCTGCACCCTGAATAGAATTGAGCCAACAGCTGTGACTTTTGTCATATGTTGTCAACTTTCCTAGGCAACATCACATTAATCAACTGTGGCTCAGAGGTAAAGAGTCCAACTGCAGTGCAGGAGACGGGTTCCATCCCTGGGTCAGGGAGATCCCCTGGAGAAGGTAATGGTAACCCACCCCAATATTCTTGCCTGGGAAATCCCATGGACAGAGGAGCCTGGTGGGCTACAGTCCGTGGGGTTTCAATAGAACTGGACACAACTGAGTGACTAAATAGGAACAACAATGTCAGAAAACTGGATTAAAGTATACTCTCAAACTAAGAACAAAATTCATGATCACCAACAGATACACTCTAAAACACTTTTTGGACTTCCCTGCCCAGCTTATCGGAGAAGGCGATGGTACCCCACTCCAGTACTCTTGCCTGGAAAATCCCATGGATGGAGGAGCCTGGTGGGCTACAGTCCATGGGGTCGCTAAGAGTAGGACACGACTGAACGACTTCACTTTTACTTTTGACTTTCATGCATTGGAGAAGGACATGGCAACCATTCCAGTGTTCTTGCCTGGAGAATCCCAGGGACAGCGGAGCCTGGTGGGCTGCAGTCTATACGGTCGCACAGAGTCGGACATGACTGAAGCGACTTAGCAGTAGCAGCCCAGCTTATACACGTCTGGAGTTTTACAAGTTATCAAATTTGTCTTATAAATTTTACTGTGCTTACCTAGAAAATGAGGCCAGAAAAGGTAGAGGAGTAGCTTAGCTCTTCCCGTTCTCTGCTCTCCTCATCCTCTTCCCATTGTAATTCCTCCATGCTTTTCAAAAAACACAAAGAAAAAGGGAAGACTTATGTTATGGAATTATACTATCACTCTGTAACTTTATTTTTTCAATAATGATCAACCTTCCAGGAAACAGGTATGTATAATATATTCTTTTTGATAACTATATATTATTATGCATACACACATTTAAATCCTAGAATGAAATGCTGAATAACTTAGCCTGAAAATTGAGCCATGTTAACTACTTTTAAATTTATGTATATAATTTTAAAACATTTTATAAAGTATATTTTTCAAGTATGTAAAAGCTGTAAGCTTTTTAAAAAAAACTGTGCTTGCGATTTTGTTGAAGTCAGTGTATTGGAAAAAAAACCACACAATGACTTTTACTTTTTAAGTAAATAAAGTACAGGTATTCTAGACCAAAAAGAAAAAAGTTGGGCCACAAATATTAACAGAAGACAGTATTGTATAATGATTAAAACTTACTAGAGCTTAAAATAGTTTCTTACTATTAAAAAAAAAAAANTCACCATCTGCAGTGATTCTGGAGCCCAAAAAAATAAAGTCTGACACTGTTTCCACTGTTTCCTCATCTATTTGCCATGAAGTGATGGGACCAAATGCCATGATCTTAATTTTCTGAATGTTGAGTTTTAAGCCAACTTTTTCACTCTCCTCTTTCATTTTCATCAAGAAGCTTTTCTCTGATTCAAGCTTTGGTAGAACAAAAAGGTGTGTTTAAAGGAAATATTTAAGTTTTCTTCCTACTTGTCCTAGATTCTACATATTATGACTTGAGCCTTTGAATTTCTGGTGAATCTTGAAGTTGCTAAACAATAAGACTCAGGAAAATAGAAAAATAAAAATGATAGCATAGTTTTCTTTTCCCATTTAAAAAAGGAAATAAGCCCAATTGCCAAATATTTTAATGTGCATACAAAGTTTTATTGTCAAATATTTGTACTTTTTGAGGGTAACTCTCATTTGTTCAGTACATAATTAAAATGTCAAGATTCTCCCCTAAAAGCCCTTATGATAAAAATGTATGATTTATTATACAGCATTAATTAAGCTCCTATTTTGTGCTAATTCATTTTCTAGGTGGTAGCTGGAATAAAGTATTCTATTGTGTTCATAGCAAGGGAAACCACATGTTCTAAGGGAAGTAATGAAGAGCTGACCAAGAGTTGTAAGATTAATAGACATGGTGTGAGTATAATGCAGCTGTCTTACTGATTCCCTGGAAATCTGTATGATGTTTTATGCTTATTTATGTATCCCATGCATAACACTGTTTTCTCTTTTGGTTTCAATTTTCACATATAGCTAATTCTAAACTGTAGTGCTGATGTTTATGTGGTGCCTTGGGAGGAAAAAATTTACCCTACTGTCAACTGTCAACCACTTGGACAGGTATGATTCTAAATGCAGTTGGTTTGGGTTAGCTATGCTCATTCTGAAAATCATATTTGGAGGTTGAAAATGAACCACTATTTACATGAATTGGAGGACTATCTTTTTTAAATGGGGAGAACACTCACATTTCTATGCTGATCTCTCTTCTTATGGCTAGAAAGGGAGGGCCGCTGCCTCCTTAATCACTTCTCCGACACGGCCAGTGTCCCATGAGTTCCCAGGTTCTCTTAGGGAAGCACATCCAAGGAGCTTGGGAAAAATGCAGGCCGCACACCCCACTCTACATTTCCTGAATCAAAAGCTATATTTTAACACAGTCCCCAGGAAAGTCATACCCATATGCAAGTTTGAGAAGCATTAGGTTGCATCATTTTTTTACTTCTTAGAAGAACCTTAGGTGGTAAGTAGTACTTTCCCTACTTTCAAGATTGAGACACTAAACATTACAAAGATGCTAAAGTCCTAAAGTGGATAATAACTTTAGCAAGTGCTTCCTCCACCTTAGACCCTGTACTGAGGACTTGACGTTGACACGTAGTTTTCTCCTGACAACTGTACGACACAGGTGATTT
Organism: Neotragus moschatus; assembly: GCA_006410615.1. Classification (NCBI taxonomy): domain Eukaryota; kingdom Metazoa; phylum Chordata; class Mammalia; order Artiodactyla; family Bovidae; genus Neotragus; species Neotragus moschatus. The sequence continues at coordinate 89,243 of SJYA01000068.1, read as the reverse complement.
TATCATTCCTATTTTACACACAAGGAAAGTGAAGCTACTGGTGCTCAGATACAAACCTAGGTAAAATCAAAGCCTACTCTGTTCACCATCATATTGATAACTAATAGGCGCTGGCTTGTTTGACCTCAAAGAACACGCTCTTTGAATCACCAAACACTGCCTCCAGCCACCACATTCTCACAGGTATAAGTGTATAGGTAGAAATGACCCACAAATCCATAGCTTCAGCAAGTTGCCTCTGCTCCCTTTGTCCTGCATTTAGGTTTTTGCCATATGTAGGTATGTATATAGTCTAATACAAACATTATACAAAGGCTGTGTTTCAAGCTTGTGAACATACAAATCCTGTGTTTCAATTCAACGGAGTGATTGTGGATATATGCTGCTTATATATTCCATTCTTAAAACCAGTTAAGATCTTTTTGGATAAAAAGCAGTAATATGCTAATAGAAATAGTATCAGTTAATAAATAGTGTGCCATGGCTTATAGAATCATAGGCTTAGAGAGTACCCTAGAGATTATGTAGTTAACCATCCAATTTTTCCTGATTAAAAACTCTCTATTTTTAGAGTATTATTAGGAACAATAATCAATATCTCTAAATTATAAAATCAATCAAAAGAGGAAAAATTATTCATTTTCATCCTTTATGGAATATTAATGTATATAGCACTTAAAATCTGGCAAAGACATTCCCCATCGTAAACTGAGATATAACATTGTCAGGCCCCCAACCCTTCTTTCTTCTTTGATGGTGTGGTTTTCACAGTAATGCATTCATCTTAATATTTCCTGTTTAGACTTCACTCATGAAAAGGCCTCCGGGTTTTTCACCTTTCCGATCAGTACAAGTGATGAAACCTGATGAAAAAACAACTGTAAGTCTACCCCACTCTGCCATGTCACCTGTACAAGATGAAGAGCAGGATTCAGGAAAAGAACAAGGACCCACTCATAAGCATGGCTGGGACCATGGAAAGCAAATAAAATTACGTGGTCTTGGCCTTGGCCATAAACAGGAGCATGACCAAGGTCATGGGCACCATAGGGGTCATGGTCTTGGCCATGGACATCAAAAGCAACATGGTCTTGGCCATGGACATAAGCATGGTCTTGGCCATGGACGTAAGCATGGTCTTGGCCACGGAAAACATAAAAACAAAGGAAAAAACAATGGAAAGCAGTATGATTGGAGGACACACTCCTTGGCAAGTTCTTATGAAGATAGCACTACATCCTCTGCACAGATGCAAGAGAAGACAGAAGACACAACACTCTCTCCCCTAGCCCAGCCAGGTGTAGCCGTTACCTTTCCTGACTTTCAGGACTCAGATCTCATTGCAACTGTGATGCCTAACACACTACCACCTCCCACAGAGAGTGATGATGACTGGATCCCTGACATCCAAATAGAGCCAAATAGCCTTGCATTTAAACTGATTTCGGATTTTCCAGAAACAACCTCCCCCAAATGTCCTGGTCGCCCCTGGAAGCCAGTTAATGGAGTGAATCCAACTGTGGAAATGAAAGAGTCTCATGATTTTGATCTCACTGATGCTCTTCCTTAATTTAGGCAGCCAGGGGTATTTCTTTAACATCTCATCAACCCCTGACCCCATTGTCCAAAGATCCTCATATAATACAACAAAAACCATGAACATTCAGAACAGCCTAGAGAGAAATAAATGGTGAGACTCCCCATGGGAACACCACCAATCTCTATGGATGACATAAAACTGTGTGCAGAATTCTAACTCCTTTCTGAGGTTTCCTCCCACGTTTTCTTAACTAGCACAGAAAATGGACAAACTAATATACTGTGGCCTACTGCAGTTGCTTTTCTGATAATGAATGTGTACCTTAAAATGTACATCATCAGTTTTCATACAAAGATTCTTGACATTTTGAATAAACTGTAGCATCTGGTCCATATGTGGCAATAAGGGAAGTTAAGAGACTGAATGCTGAACTTCTTAATGGAGGAAAAAATAAAAAATAGAAACCTACAGAGGTCAAAGAGGAACAAGAGAGAAAGACAGACTGGCTAAAGGAAGGACAGAGAAAATAAATTAATTGACTTTCTGTTTCCAAAATGGGCTAGTAATCTCAAACAGTTACTCCTATGTGACAAAACTATGCTGATAATTCTCTTTCTGGGTGAGAGTGTTTCTTGTAAGTCAGTAATTTCTGTTTACTCATTAACTATGCTTTGCAATAGGGCTTTCAAATAGGAGTTTTCTGTTTGTTTGTATGTTGCCAGCTTTAGACTGAGTAACCCTTACTGTCCAATAGCTCTGAGTTTAATGATAAGGATGGAAAGCAGAAGTAATACAAAGGCTGGCCTGCTTGAGGAAAGCTTTTCTTAATAATTGATAAGGGAATATCATGAGATGTGATGCAAATTTTGTTCAGAAATTTTATGAGAAATTCTTTCTAGCCTTTGTAGTTGCATTTTCTTTTGCTATAACATTGAAGTATATGGACTTTTGCAGGAAAGAATAATATGATTATCTTTAATTTACTGCTAATGTGAGGGAGGTGTGTCTTTCACAAGCCCTGCTGTGCTTTTGCCTAGGGAAATAGGGCTTTATACACCTGTACTCATGCGTGGATGCATGTCACTGTTTCTTCAACTTATTGGATGCATTTGAGCTGCTGAGTTTTTACTTCATTCCAAATATTATTCTGTACTTGCAAATAAAGAACCAGTGATCTCAGGAAAAGGTCTCATCTTGTCAATTAGTGGCTTCACCTTCCTCTCTTTGAACGATAACCTCAGATTAACAGAGTTTTACTATACTTACAGAGGCACGTAAGGGCCTGCGAGTACAAGGGCCGACCTCAAGAGGCAGGGGCAGAACCAGAGCCAGCACCTCAGGGTGAGGTCAATTTACCGGCAGAATCTCCACGGTTGGCACAGTAGACCAGACAACCTCTGGCAGCAGCCCTGCGTGGAAGGACGAGAAGATGGGGTAGAATTTAAATAGAGAAGAACGCCACTTTATCCCTCTGTGACTGAGTGAAATAAAGTTCCGTCCTTATGTTCCCTCCTGGTTAATTCACGCTGGTCTCCTTTCAGTCACAACCAACCTGCAGCCAAGTCAAGATGGTCAGACAGCCAGCACTGGGGCTCTGCCCTAGGGGCTCACAGTGCAGCCCTGGAGCATTCTTGTTCACTGAGGCAGGATCCCTTAGCTGGGGCTTCCCTTTCACAGAGACCTTGTCATGGGTGCTCAGTCAAGGGGTAGTGGGTCATGCTTCCACCATGGATCTAAGGACTCTCTCTTTCCCTTTCCTTCTTCCTTCTCCTCCTGATTCCCAACCCAATGCTGAGAGAATTTGTCTTATTATATTAGTTTTTTATGATCTAAATTATTACCAAAAAAGAAAAAAATCTTTCGTTAATATATCTACCAACTTCTCATTATCAGAAAATGCTGAGTCTCAAAAAAGTTGAAAGAAAATGTAAAGTTATCTTTCTGATCTGGGTAAAAGAAAAGAAATAGAAGACCATTAGAATAAAAGATAAGAGATCTAGGACTTTCTGTAACCAACACTTATTGAAGCCTCCTCCTGTGGTGTAACTCAATCCTCACCACCGCTCTGAGGTCTCCGCGATCCCCTTTCCTTTACAATGAGGAAGCTGTAGCTCATAGAGCCCTGCCCAGAGTCACAGAGTTAATATGTGTCAGAGCTGGTGTTCAGACTCAGACCTTTGAACTTTTTATCACACTGTGTTATCACGGGGCTTTACAGTATTATCGATAAGGTCATTACGAAAAACACATCAAGATAATTTCTGACTCTGGGATGATTATGATTTCACTCCAAAACGCTTATGAAATATTTCATTGTATCTGGTGCTATTCTGAGTCCTGCTCACGGTAAACTAGAGTAGAGTCAAGCACAGGCGTTAGCTATTTACCATAGTCGGTCCTGAGAGAAAGAAACATTTTTATTGTATTTTAAATGTTGAGTTTTTATTTAAAACATTCCCCTCCGTTGTACTGTCCAGACTGAAGAGGCAGTGAGCAAAAAGAAACTTGTGCGATTCTTTTAAAGAACTACAGAGTGAGATGAAGATGCCATCAACAAGGTGACAGAAGTGGGTGTGTCTTTTTTGTCAGTCTTAGTTTAAATACTTGGCAGCTCATCACATGTTTGCGGTGTCCTGAGTGCTTGGAGCATGTGTGTGGTGATTGGTGCTTCTACTCATCTTTAGTCGGATTGGGCTCACATATTCAGCCTATATGCTTCCCTGATAGCTCAGTTGGTAAAGAATCTGCCTGTAATGCAGGAGACCCCAATTCGATTCCTGGGTCAGGAATAACTGCTGGAGAAGAGATAGGCTATCCACTCCAGTATTCTTTGGCTTCCCTTGTGGCCCAGCCAGTGAAGCATCCGTCTGCAATGCGGGAGACCTGGGTTCAATCCCTGGGTTGGGAAGATCCCCTGGAGTAGGGAAAGGCTACCCATTCTAGTATTCTGGCTTGGAAAATTCCATGGAGAAGTCCATGGGGTCGCAAAGAGTTGGACGTGACTGAGAGACTTTCACTTCACTTCACTGCACTTCACGTTCAGACTATGGGAGCCTCAAAGCAAAAAGAAGAGAAATACAATTCAAAAGACATGAGCTCTTTCCCTTGAAGAGCTTACAGTCCCTTTGGGAAGCCAAGACAAAGCGTAGTGAACAGATGTTTAATCCAAGCAGCATCTTTGTGGAGCAGTGAATTTGACTAAAATGATGGGAAGATGTTGATGAGGTGGAAGGACCAAAGTGGAGAGAGAAAATGAAGCCCAAGTGAGATGGTTCTTCAAAAAAAATTTTATTGAAATATAGTTGACCTAACATGTTGCATTACTTTCAACTGTACAGCAAATGGTTGACATATGTGTATGTGCGTGCATGACTGCAAAGTCACTCCAGTCATGTCTGACTCTTTGCAACCCCATGATTGTAGCCCGCCAGTCTCCTCTGCCCATGGAATTCTCCAGGCAAGAATACTGGAGTGGGTTACCATGCCCTCCTCCAGGGGATCTTCCCGACCCAGGGATTAAACCTGCATTTCTTACATCTGCTTTGGCAGGCAGCTTCTTTACCACTAGCACCAGCTGGGAAGCCCATATGTGTGTATACCTATGTGTATATATGTACATAGATAGGTAGATGTATTCTTTTTAAGATTCTTTTCCATTATAGGTTATTAAGAGATATTGAGTATAGTTCCCTGTGCTACCAAGTGGGAATTTAGATTTGTCAGGCGAGTATATGCTCCTCGGTTCTTTCTCGTCACAATAAAGATTTGGAGAGACGGACATTAAAGCCCTCAGCATGTCACATCTCTCAGGTCTTGGACAGACCATGTTATAGCTCTTAGACAAATCAGTGTTACAGCTCTATTTTATTTAGAAAATAGCAAGAGGATCCATCCTGGAGGCTGAGTGCATGCCAACTCAAAGACGCAAACGGAAGAGAGTGGAGGAGCGCGCCCGCGGGCGGTGGGGGGGCGGGGGAGGGGAGAGCGTGTGCTTTGGCTCCTCTTTTTATGTTTTTTCCTCCCCCTGGGCCTGCCCTATGCAAATTGGGCTAGCCAGGAGTGCTGTTTGTTCTACTCGAGGTCCTCACTCAGGTCCTTGGACCTTTCTTTGACCTTCCTTTGTTCTATTTTCATGGGCTTTTCCCTTCCTTGTCTTTTATCCACCGCCATTTTGGACTCGGTTTCCTATTCTAACTGCCTAACAGATTGAAATAATCCATGTGGGACCTGTCATATAAATGGGGAAGTAGCATTAGATAGCTTAGCTTTATGGACTAAGCTTGTAAAAAGCATGTGAGAACCTGCAATGACATGTCTCCTTATATCAAAAAGAACATGAAGAGATCATTCCCTGAAAATAACCTTAACTTCTACTGCTGCTGCTGCTGCTGCTGCTGCAAAGTCGCTTCAGTCATGTCCGACTCTGTGCGACCCCATAGACAGCAGCCCACCAGGCTCCCCCGTCCCCGGGACTCTCCAGGCAAGAACACTGGAGTGGGTTGCCATTTCCTTCTCCAGTGCATGAAAGTGAAAAGTGAAAGTGAAGTCGCTTAGTCATGCCTGACTCTTTGCAACCCCATAGACTGCAGCCCACCAGGCTCCCCCGTCCCTGGGACTCTCCAGGCAAGAACACTGGAGTGGGTTGCCATTTCCTTCTCCAATGCTGGAAAGTGAAAAGTGAAAGTGAAGTCGCTCAGTCGTGTCCGACTCAGGGACCCTGTGGACTGCAGCCCACCAGGCTCCTCCGTCCATGGGATTTTCCAGGCTGATCTAGAAACCTGAAACTAGCAACAGACCTTTGTTACAACAGATCTCCTGCCTTTTATCTTCTCTACATGACGTTTGGAGATGGTACTCTATTGTGTCTGGAAATAACATTCTTCTATCACGGCAATTTAAAAATGGATGATCCTGGAGAGAACATAAATACAAGCTTTTTAGTTGAGTAATATTTGCCAGCTGAGTGACTTAATACTGTGTCAACTGGGCTAAATAGGAATTACTAAAAGGAAAAAAAAAAACCCTTTGCTATTTGGCTCTAGGCTAGAGTTGTTCAGAGGAGAAATTCACTTGTGATTGAGAAAATGAAATAAAGCAGTGCTGCTACTCCCAAAAGTCGTGGGGTAAGATGCAGAGATACTCACTCCTGCTGGTCCCATCTTCCCTGCTTTGAATGTGACAACCCCCCACCCCAATACCAGGCACGTGGACCTCCAGCCACACGAGTCCCACCAGGACCACAACCTTCCACAGATATCTTCACCAACTCTCCTTCACTGTCCCTCTGGCAGCCGAATGTGTTTGTCCAGGTTTCTCTAAAAGTTCTGGTTTCTAAAAGCACCAATGCCTCTGTATAGAACAAGGAACTCTGCTCAATATTCTGTAATAATCAAAGTTGGAAAAGAAGTTTTAAAATAGATACATATATATGTATAACTGAATCACTTTGCTATACACCTGAAATTAACACAACGTTGTTAATCATCTATGCTCCAATATAAGATAGGACTTTTTTTTTTTTTTAAGTACCAGTGCCTGAGGAGGGCTGATTTGTAACCTTTCAACTCCTTTTCCCTGGATCTTACTTCCCTAGCCCCTCCCACTATGGTGTAAAGTCTAATTTCTAAGGTAAATTCTTCGTACTGTAATCTTCACAGTGGTTCTGTTTTCCTGATCAAACCTTGACTCATACACCAGGCTTTTCCCTCCTATCTTTTTTCACTAGGGGAACACAACCCATGAGTTTGGAATGCAGAGCCAGGCCCAAGAATACAACTGCCTTTAAACATCTCCTAGGAAATAAGTAAAGTTGCTCCTGCCCTTATAAGACCAATTTAGTGGTAGACATAGACATATAAAAGTGTATATATAGTTACCATATGTAAAATAGATGACCAGTGCAAGTTCGATGCATGAAGCAGGGCACTCAAAGCCGGTTCTCTGGGACAACTCAGAGGGATGGGGTGGGGAGAGAGGTGGGAGGCAGATTCAGGATGAGGGGACACACGTACATGCGTGGGTGATTCATGTCAATGTATGGAAAAAACCACCACAATATTGTAAAGTCATTAGCCTCCAATTAAATAAAAAATTTAAAGGTCAATAAACATATGAAAAGTATACAATTTTTATCACACCCATAATTATCAAATAAATGTAAATTATAACTTTAAAAAAGTGTATATAGATCAGCATAAAGATTACAGCAGTAGGTTAGAGGTGTGCTTAAGGGGCAGTGAGAGCAGGAAGGAAGAATTGAGTCTTAGAGGCTAAGCAACCTGAGATGCCTCATACAGCATTGTATTGCCAGGGCCCAGGCACACTGCCATAAAGAAATTTAGTGTTCAGTCAACATTCCTTGAATTGAAGTAAACTGCACTTGTATATGGCACAGCATTAAGTCCTAAAAATACATGCACATTGAACAAGACAAACAGTTCTTGCCCTTTCCCTGGATCTTACTTCCCTAGCCCATCCCACAATGGTGTAAAGTCTAATTTCTAAGATAAATTCCTCATACTGTGGTTCTCACAGTGGTTCTGCTTCCAACTAGTGCAGTGGTTCATAAACATTAGCATGTATCAGACTCTCCTGGAAGGCTTGTTAAAACCTGAATTGCTGGGGCCCATTTCCAGAGTTTCTTACAAGGTGGGTGTGTGGTGGGGCCCTGGAATTTGAGTTTCTAACAGGTTCCCAGGAGACGCTGGTGCTTCTGGTTCAGGTAACAAACTCACAGAACTGCTGGTGTAACAGTTCCCCAACCTGGCAGGCTTGGGCAACTTTTGGAAAATACAAACTCTGTTAGAGCATCATCCCAGACCTATTAAATCATGTTTTAAAAGCTTTGCAGGTTATCTTAATCTGCAGGTCAGGTTGAAACCACTGATGTTAATGGCAGCAGTTGCCGTTTGTTACTTGCTTGCTATGTTCTGGACACATCTGAAGAGCCCATACGCATTTTCAATCTGTGAACCCTATTTTACAAGTAAGAAAACCTCAGAGGGATGAGATAAGATGGCTAAAATCACATAGCAAGTGTTAGGAGGCAAGACAGGATTGAACCATCTTTCTAACCTNTTCATTTGGCCGCATCAGGTCTTAGCTGCAGCATGTGGGATCTAGTTCCCTGACCAGGGATTGAACCTGGGGACCCCTTGCACTGGGAGTACAGAGTCTTAACCACCGGATCACCAGGCAAGTCCCCACAGGTAATTATTTTAATCAGTATTAGAAAATACAACAAATTAAACCTGTGATTTAACTCAAGAAAAGTAAATATAAATTGACTTATAAAAAAATGGTAAATAATTCAGATGGTACTCAAGTATGGTAAAAATCATGAAGCCTGAATAGCTGAAGAATGGCTGGATTTATTCCAAGAAAATGAAGTCTTTAAACTGCCACTTCACTTCTACGTCTACTGCAACCCAGCTTCAGATGCACAGATTGGACATAAGGACCACCACTATCCAGCCCATGCTCTAGGCCCACTTTTAAATGTGGGCAAATTCACCATACAAAATTCACAAACATCAGCAGAAGTAACAATGCCGAAGCAGTGGTGGTTTTGGATGGAGCAGTGAACAGGAGGAAAATGCTGAGCTTTGTTCCTTAATGTGCTGGGTTAGGAGAAATTTTATTTTTAAAATGCCTTTTATTGTTTTTAAATTATTGCTTGTGCAACCAAAAAGTAAGACAAAAAATTGCAAGCAGAACTCAGTTTGTTTTACAGTCCAGATAGTTTAAAACAGCTTCGTATTAAAAGCACTCTTATGTAATGACTTACCTGGCTGTCCGGTGGCTAAGACTCCATGCTTTTAATGCACGGGGCCTGGGTTAGATCCCTGGTCAGGGAAGTAGATCCCACAGGTGCAACTAAAGAGCCTATGTACTGCAGCTGTGCAGCAACTAAGACCTGGTGCAAATAAATAAATATAAATATTTTTTAAAAAAGCACCTTTATGTAAATCATCATCATTTTAGTAAATAAATGCAGGCCTACAAATCCAGAGGACAGAAATGGTCATATAAGCTAAAGGTGACCGACATCAGGATATATCCTTTTAAAATATGAATAGCAGGGGTAGTTTTGATCTTTAAAAGAAATTTTAAAGAGTAGTTTAAACAGGATATCAACATTACAAATCACTATAGGAAATAGATAATATTCCTTGATCTTTGTAGTTCTACTATTTATTCTTATAGTTATTCACTCATTCATTCAAAAATACTTAATTGCTTACTATATGTGTAAGGAATTACTGCCAGCAGGAAAAAGGAAAAAAACAAACACTTTCCATCATTGGTCTTTGGTTTGTTTAACCTAAGAATAAAAGAAGCAAATAATAATAATAATAATTGGACTAAAATGCACAACTTCTTAAAAACTTTTCAACTTTATTCTAATAATGTCTTTACTGTCTCCTCTTGGTTCTTATTTTATACACTATTCAACAAAGCTGACTGGTCATTGTGGCAGGCAGAATAATGTCCCCGAAAATGTCTACATCCTAATCCCCCAAACCTATGACTGTGTTATCTTACATGGCAAAAGGGACTGTTCAGGTGTGATTAAGTTAAAGGTTCCAAGGTGGGGGGATTATTCTGGATTATCCAGTGGTGGACCCACTGGAACCACAAGTCCTTATATGAAGAAAGGAAGAAGGTCAGAGTTAGAACGGATGTGCAATAATGGAAGCAGAGGGATGTGGCCAGGAGCCAAGGAATATGGACAGCCTCTAGAAGGTGGAAAAGGAAAAAACAGATTTTTCCCTACGACCTTCAGAAGGACCAGAGACAGCGCTGCAGACAACTTGATTTTAGGACTGCCTGGGAATTCTCACCGCGTTTACCTCTTGAAGAGTCGCCATAAGCGGCAATGAACAAGGGTTTCCGTTTCTCCTAACCCTTGCCTGCTCTTGTTCTTTTCTGTGCTGTTGCTGTTTTTTAAAATCATGGCTATTCTAATGGCTGTCAAGTGCCATCTCCTTGTGCTTTTGATTGCGTTTCTCTAGCCATCAGCAATAATGAGCATTTTTTCACATGGTTATGAGATCTTATTTAAATCTTTTGTTTTAGCTGGCTTTCTCTGACACTCCTCTGGCACCACCTCTCTATTGCCAGGAGGAGGTGAAAGTCCACGTTCCCTACTTGGCTCAGGGGACAGCTGAGGGAGGTGCCTCTTGTTACTGTTGGGCGGGGCTGGGAATTCCAGCTCCCAGGTGCTCTCCACCAGCACAGTGACAAGTGGCCTTGTCGCCACTGTGAGATGGCGAGCATCCTGATGTTCTGAATTGCCACCACCCCGGTGAGGAGAAAACAGTGCCTTGGCTACTGCCTGCTGGGTATGGAAGTGTAGGCTTCCCTGAGATCTCTGTGACATCACAGTGGTGGTGGTGGGAATACCAAGGTGCCCCATGAGTCTTGTGGGGCTGGAATCATAGGCTTCCCTCTTGGCCTTTGCTGGTGTGGTTGTGAGTAGGACCACAGTTTAGTTTCTTCTCTGGTGTTTGGCTGGAATAGATTATTGTCTGAAGCCTTTCTGTTTTTCCAGGATGCCCCTTTTCTTCAGCCTCTGGCTAGAGGAGCAGACTTTTGCTGGACCTTGTTTTTGATCTGTTGCCTGTTAGCTTATCTGGGTTGCCGACTTCTTCATTTCCAACTGGGGATATATGACGCAAGAGGAAAACCCAGGGAACTTAACCACCAAGTCCATCTCCAAGTTCCTAGTACCGCTATCTCTCAGTGTTCTTGGGTTTGCTGTATACATAACATGCAGGGGTTTGAGTTGTGCTAAGTGGGAGAAATAGGGAAAGTGTCTATTCTCTCTTCCCAGAAGAGGCTAACTAATGTGCATGGCATATAACTTATTAACCAATCTAATTTTGGCAGGCATTTAAGTTGTCTCAAAATAATGAGGAAAGGAATGTGCACTGAGGGGAGTAGGGGTGGGGAAGGGAAGACAGCTAGGCAAGAGGGACAGTTTTGGGTTCTTGTGCTATTACATGCCCAGCCGAAAACTCTTAACTGGAATTGTTGGGTCAAAGGACGTACACAATCTAATTCTTCATACTGCTAAAAGAGCCTCAAAAATATTACACTTAACTCCCAACAACATAAGAGTATGTTTTCTTACCAAGTATTATAAAGTTTTGTAATCTTTAATCACCTGATGGAAAATCGTTGTCTTAAGTTGTTTGTATGTGCTATTTTACTTTCTCTATTGGATCCAAAGCAAGAATTGTGCCCCCTTTAATTTTCTTGGTGTCTATAAGGACCTAACACTATACCATACTAGTTATTTATTTGTTGTTAATGCTTTTAGCCGGGAGAAATATCAGTAACCTCAGATATGCAGATGATCCCACCCTTATGGCAGAAAGCAAAGAATTAAACAGCCTCTTGATGAAAATGAAAGAGGAGAATGAAACAGTTGGTTTAAAGTTAACATTTAGAAAACTAAGATCAGGGCATCCAGTCCCATCACTTCGTGGCAAATAGACTGGAAACAATGGAAACAGTGACTTTATTTTCTTGGACTCCAAAATCACTGAAGATGGTTATGGCAGCCATGAAATTAAAAGATGCTTGCTCCTTGGAAGAAAAACTATGACCAAACTAGACAGCATATGAAAGAGCAGAGACATTACTTTGCCAACAAAGGTCTGTCTAGTCAAAGCTATGGTTTTTCCAGTGGTCATATGTGAATATGAGAGTTGGGCCATAAAGAAAGCTGAGTGCCAAAGAATTGATGCTTTTGAACTGTGGTGTTGGAGAAGACTCTTGAGAGTCCCTTGGACTGCAAGGAGATCCAACTAGTCCATCCTAAAGGAAATCAGTCCTGAATATTCATTGGAAGGACTGATGCTGAAGCTGGAACTCCAATACTTTGGCCACCTGGTGGAAAGAACTGACTCATCTGAAAAGACCCTGATGCTAGGAAAGACTGAGGCAGGAGGAGAAGGGGATGACAGAGGACGAGATGGTTGGATGGTATCACCAACTCAATGGACATGAGTTTGAGTAAGCTCTGGGAGTTGGTGATGGACAGGGAAGCCTGGCATGCTGCAGTCCATGGGGTCTCAGAGTCGTACACAACTGAGTGACTGAACTGAACTGAACTGAATGCTTTTAGCAGTTTAAATAAGGATCTGAGCTGATAATACAGAACTCTGACCAAGTTTCATTTCTTCAAATAAAACATAAATTTTCAAAAATTTTTTAGTNTGGTATCACCAACTCAATGGACATGAGTTTGAGTAAGCTCTGGGAGTTGGTGATGGACAGGGAAGCCTGGCATGCTGCAGTCCATGGGGTCTCAGAGTCGTACACAACTGAGTGACTGAACTGAACTGAACTGAATGCTTTTAGCAGTTTAAATAAGGATCTGAGCTGATAATACAGAACTCTGACCAAGTTTCATTTCTTCAAATAAAACATAAATTTTCAAAAATTTTTTAGTAGTTGTGTCCCACTCTTGCAACCCCATGGACTGAGCCTGGCAGGCTCCTCTGTCCATGGGGTTTTTTCCGGAAAGACTACTGGAGTAGGCTGCTATTTCTTCCCCCTGGGGATCTTCCTGACTCAGGGATCAAAACCACATCTCCTGCTTGGCAGGAGGATTCTTTTATTACTGAGTCACCTGGGAAACCGTGTTGTCTATAGACTAACCTGAGTCAAAATCGCACAGGGGTAATGGGTAATTCTAACACCTAACCTGAAGGATTGGGGAAATGCTTTGCCATCTACATGTAATATTCTGGCCAAAAATATTGAAGATAAATCTATAATGAGGGAATGAGCAGAGAAATTCAAAGTGAGGGACATTCTAAAACAAAGAAACAAACTGGTCTGGAATCTTCAAAAATGTCAGTGTTATGACAGACAAGTAAAACAGCCAAACCAGATCTATGAGGTCAAAGAAAGGCAATGCCAAAGAATGCTCAAACTACCACACAATTGCACTCATCTCACATGCTATTAAANGACTCTTTGTGACCCCATGGACTGCAGCCTACCAGGCTCCTCCGTCCATGGGATTTTCCAGGCAAGAGTACTGGAGTAGGTTGCCATTGCCTTCTCCATATAGCCATTCTAAATGGGTGTAAATGGTATTTCAACATGGTTTTGATTTGTATTTCTCTAATGGCTCACGATGTTGATGAGCATGTTTAGATATGTTTATTGACCATTTGTTTATCATCCTTGGGCTTCCTTGGTGGCTCAGTGGTAAAGAACCCGTTAGCTAATGCAGAAGACTCGGGTTCAATCCCTGGGTTAGGAAGATGCCCTGGAGGAGGAAATGGCAATCCATTCCAATATTCTTACCTGGGAAACCTCATGGATAGAGGAGCCTGGTGGGCTATAGTCCATGGGGTTTCAAAAGAGTTGGACATGACTTAGCAACTCAACAACAGCAACACCTTCCTTGGAATAATGTCTACTCACATCCTTTGCCCATTTTTAAATTGGGTTGTCTTTTTATTACTGAGTTGTAAGAATTCTTTATTCTTGATCTAAGTCCCTTATCAAGTATATGATAGATAGATAGATAGATAGATAGATATAGTCAATCCAAGGTAGATATCAAAAACTGTCATTTACTTTCTACAAATTCCCAAGTGTGCTCTCATATAAAATTAAATATATGCCAGGTACCAAAAATTTAACCTTTGAACTTTGCCACCTAAGGAGTATACACAGGTGACTAAACATCTCTACTGAATTATTATTAAAAATCGGGATTTTTTATTTTGAGTGTACCACCAAACCATATTTGACTAATGAATACTCCTTAGACAAAATATCAACTAAAAACCCTGATAGCTAAACAACTTAAAATTAGTTAATAATGGAAAAGTCATTTCTAATTTTAAATAATTTAGATAAAAATATGATCTAATATGAAAACAGTTGAAATTTTGGCAGAAATGTATTTTAAACAAATACAAAGACATGGTATAAAAAAGGGAAGGTGAGCTTACTTACTCTGAACGGCTTCCTGACACAGTTAACTGGGCAAAATTCTTAACTTTTTCTCTAACTACTTGTATTCCACGTTCATCAGATGCATTTAACTCAAGAACTCTTAATCGAAAAAGTTCAGGCCTATGTCAAAATAAAAAAGAGAGAAACATCACAGAGCATGTAAGTAAATCAGGCGTAAACCATACTTTAACATCTGTACATTTTTCAATAGTTTAAAATACACCTAGTTAACAGCATGGATATAAGGCACACAATCCTGTATTTTCTCTTTTGCAAAGTCATACAGTTAACATTCTGGCGTTTTTCTGATACATTAAAAAAAAAACAAAAAAGGTAGATGATACCACATAATGTGCTAAATTTTAAATCAATTTTCCACTTTGTACTGTTCATAAACATCTTGCCATGTCATGATAAACACTGTAAAAACCATTTTAATAGCTATGACTTTCTAACCTAAGACTGGTAACATCCTTCTATTGTTAAACATTTAGTTTTAAATATGTTACAATTTAAAATGATGATGCAATGTAGCATATTTTGAATTCTTTACAAAAAGTATCTCGCTATAAGGAAAACTACTGGATCAAAATAAGAAGTTTATTTATTTTTTAGTTCTTTAAAAAAAATTATTAAAAAGTAGCTCTTCGTAGGAAAATCTGAGAATTTAAAAGAAAAAAACACCTGGCCTACCCTGCTAACCCATTGTTTTACTTCCTTCTGGTTATTTTTCTATGTGTGTGTATATATACACACACACACATATATATATATAGAACAGGAGTAGGAATTTAGTCTCTGTTTTTCCTAAATACCATAATATCCTCTGCATTTTTCTATGGGAATAAACATCTAGAAAGCTGTGAACATGTATTTTCTATTTTAAAACCATATATACTTTATATGTGGGATTTACAATTAAGTCCTTTCTACAAGTTATATAATTTGGACTAACTTACTTTAGAACAACTAATAGTAAACTATACTTAACAGCTTCTTTACTGCATTGCTAAGGATGGTTCAGACTGTTGGAATTGTAGAATTAATCAAAAAAGCTCCTTTAAAATTTTCTTGAGAAAACAAATGTTCTGTCAAAATACTAGGTTCAGAGCAGCTTCCCCCTTTGTCTTCCTGACATCTCAACAGAACTAATTATCCTTACGTATTTGGTGGTTTCAGAGGCATCTAATTATTTTCATGTGTAGGATTTCAAATGTACCCTTAGGCCATATGCCTGATATTAAAATCCTGGATAAATTAAAGACAGATGCTGTTATGTTGGTACATTTTGCATGGATACCAGACAGGGGCTGAAATGTATCTTTTAACTTTAGATAAAGGGCTCTGGGCCCCATTACTACAACAGCTGGCTAAGCCAAACACAGTCAGTCTAGGAAGAGGACTCTAAGAAGGTGGCTCACAGAGATTTTCTGCTGTACCTGGAATCATACTGCATCAACTATGACACTCTGCTTACACTCAGGATACTTGAGGGCATGGAGCTGGCCCAGCCACTCTAGAGGCAGGCCCTGGGAAATCCAGAGCAAGAAAGAACTCAGGAAGGGGTGGTCCACATCAGTAGCATCAAAATAGCAAATTCTATGACAGAGACGTGAATGTGACCATTAAGAGTGATGAAACTATGAGCATGACTGCAGATAGGGTCCTCTAGTCTCCAAAATGACAACGAGTTTTAAAGTGGTGAAAAAAAAAAATCACAAGGCTTCTTGTAGTACATTCAAACACTTGAATAAGTTTCAGAATAAAGGTTACAAAAGGTATAGGCAAGCTAATTTATTGGAGGGAAGGAACTGAAAACAGTCCACTGGATTATTAAGAAAAAAATTCAGAACAAAAATCAACCCAACAACTCACAGAAAAACCAAATGCAAAGTTTTAGAGAAAGAAAAGCAGTACTAGAGATTCTTAGTGTCAAGTCTTAAAAAAGAGAGAGAGATTTCAACTTACCCAAAGAGTTCCCTAGCTGCTGCCAAAATAGTTGATGTTTTTCCAGTTCCAGGTGGCCCGTAAAACAAGAGATTAGGGAGCTGCAGAAGTTAAGATTTTATTTTTTAAAAAATTATATTCTGATACATACAGGTTAAAAATGACTGAAAATGTCTGTGGAAGAGTACAATGATTTCCTTAATAGGGCATATATGTCTGAAAACAAAGAGTTCTTAATATAACTGGTATTACAGTAATAAAGGTACTAAACCCTGCTTTTTCACAAACACTATCATTTTTCCCCAAGATGTCTTTCTAGTATCTTAAACTGAATCAATACTTACGATTGTTCTATATCTAATCTAATACTTAGGTAGGATTTTCAAAGCTGGAATTTAAAACCTTTTATTTCTGAATGAAATCCAGAGCTTCTGTCAGTTCCTTATCTCACATCTGAACTCATGACTGGGCAAGATTTTATATTTTATAAAGATGTCAGTTGCTTCAAAAGGGACACTGACCAAATTGGATTTGGCCAATATCAAGGAAAAAGGAATAAAAATGGCATACTGGGGCTTTCCATGAGCTAAAGTTCTAAGAATAGAAACAGTAGAAAAAAAAAAAAAAAAAGCATCTATTGTCACACAGCAGTCCACATCATGATTATGTACCCTGACTGTAGGGATGCCTGCATAGATTTCATCAGCAGAAGACAGGATAAGATTAAATAACTAGTTCTTTTAAACCTTAAATCTAGCTGGCTTGGCTCCTATCAGTCAACTGATCTGTGGTACAGATTAACAAATGTACTAAATTCTAATAAGTACTGTTATGAAACTGTATACTTAAAAATTTTTATTTTATATTGGAATATAATTGGTAGTTTCAGGTGTACAGCAGTGATTCAGTTATATATAGGCATGTATCTTTTTTTTCAAATTCTTTCCCCATTTAGGTTATTAGAGTATTAAGCAGAGTTCCCTGTGCTATACAGTAAAAGTAGGTCCTTGTTGGCTATTTTAGATATAGCAGTGTGTACATGTCAATCCCAAACTCCCCATCTACCCACTAACCCTTCCCCTCTCTAGTAAGGATATGTTTGTTTACTAAGTCTGTGACTCTGTTTCTGTTTTGTAAGTAAGTTCATTTGTATCTTTTTTTTTTAAATTTCCGTACATAAGCTGTATCATATGGTATTTGTCTTTTTCTGTGAAACTACACGCTTCAGCATTTCATGTATGGCAATCACTGCACATAGGAATCTAAGCAGTAAGGTTTATTTGCTTCCACTCCTGCCCCGTCCTCCCTCTTCCCATCCATTCACTCCTCACTCAAATCAGATGCCACGCTACTTGCTACTTAAAGCTATTTACCATGTTCATACTCTAATGAGAAAAGCTAAACACATCCCCAAGTCAACTTGCTTACTATAACCTACAAGGATGTCCATGGTTTTCTCACCACCTCTCTCTCCTTCTGGATTCCAACTCACAATGGCCTCCAACAGCTAAGCACTTTCTGGCCTGCACATATACTTCCCCGTGAGCTGAAGTCTGACTCCATTCTTCTGTTTATCAACTCCTCCCATACAAGTCAGACGCCGTCCCTGACCACCCAATCTAAAGAGGGTCTCTTCTGTTATTCTTCCATTGGTCTCTGTGGCACTTGATGTAATTTGCAATTATTTATTGTTATTTATTTAGCTGTTGGGTTTAACTTAAAATACCTCACTATATCAAAAGCTTGAATAGAATCTTATTTGTTCTACTGACATCTATGTTCTCAGCATCTCCTGCAGTACTCAGTATGTGCCAAGAAAATAAACCAATACATAAATATATTAAAAAATTATTAGTTACACTGGTAACATACAGTTTAAGATACAAATTGTGAGATTGACTACTTAAAAACAAAAACAAAACCTCCCAACCATCTTCATTTTTAAGACTTCATTTTTACTTTGCTCCAACTACTTCAGTAGTTGTAATGATTCATCCAGTCAACTACTACATACAATAAATTTTTTAAAATACAATAAAATTATTAAGCTTTACATTATGTGCTGCTAAGTCACTTCAGTCATGTCTGACTCTGTGCAACCCCATAGACGGCAGTCCACCAGGCTCCCCTGTCCCTGGGATTCTCCAGGCAAGAACACTGGAGTGGGTTGCCATTTCCTTCTCCAATGCATGAAAGTGAAAAGTGAAAGTGAAGTCGCTCAGTCATGTCCGACCCTCAGCGACCCCATGGACTGCAGCCCTCCACGCTCCTCTGTCCATGGGATTTTCCAGGCAAGAGTACTGGAGTGGGGTGCTATCGCCTTCTCCGTTACATCATGTAATAGTCTGATAATATATACACAGAGCATTCAAGGACTGTACATGCAATATCAGTTCTAAAAATTGATTTCTGAAAAAAAGTCTCATATTCTACTTTAATATTCTTTAGTGTAAATAATGAATATTTTGCTTTACTTTAAAAAAATTGTTTGCATTGGAATATAGCTGATTCCCAATGTTGTGACAGTTTCAGATGAACAGGTAAGGGACTCAATTATATACATACAACTATCCATTCTCTCCCAAACCCCCCTCCCATCCAGGCTGCCATATAACAGTAAGCAGAATTCCCTGTGCTATACAGGTTATCCATCCTAATTTCCTTTACTCTCTAGAATTAAAAAAATTACTTCAACTCTAAGTTTCAAAAAACTTAAATCTGAAAAGAAACACAAATTATTAAATAAGTGGTTAAAGAAGAAAGTTCTTAATTCAGCCTTATAAATTACATGCCATAAAGTCAAGAACTGGATCATAATCCCACTTCATTTTTTTAAGGAGTTGATGAATCATAGCAATTAAGAAACATCATGTCCTGCCATCTGTGTAAATATTAGCATGCAATTTAAATTGTATGCCATTATAAAATTAAAAGCTAAAGGTACATGGATCAAATTAAGACAAATACTAGTGAAGAAGATTCAACAGTTTTATAAATATAACTTCTTTCAAAATATATACTGTTGCACTGTAATTCTAGGAAGAGAACAATGGCATCAAAACCCAAAGAATCTCTAATTCAAAACAGCCAGGTTGAGAGGAAGGAAGAAAATTTTCGGAATAAAGCAAAAACCACATCCCACTATCATCTGCAACTGTTTCCCTCCCTCCACTAAGCTCTTATAACACTTCGCCTTATACAATTTTAAACTGCTAATTCTTCACATGGGCTTATCTTGTCTCTGAATTAATCAAAAATGCAACTCACTCAAGGACATTTTATCCTATATATCACAGTAGGTGACATGATGCTGTAAATAGAACACTTTTTTTTGGTATTGTATTGAGAGTTCAAATCCTAAAATCAGGTGAGCAATCATACTTTCAAAGAATCTTTGACTCTTCCTCATAGTATCTATTGTTGTTGCTCAGTTGCGAGGTAGTTTTTGACTCTTTGCAACCCTATGGACTGTAGCACGCCAAACTTTCCTGTCCTTCACTGTCTCCTGGAGTTTGCTCAAACTCATGTCCATTGAGTCAATGATGCCATCCAACCATCTCGTCCTCTCTCACTCCCTTCTCCTCCTGCAGCCTCAATCTTTCCAAGCATCAGGGTCTTTTCCAATGAGGCTCTTCACATCAGATGACCAAAATATTGGAGCTTCAGTTTCAGCATCAGTCCTTCCAATGAATATTCAGGGTTGATTTCCTTTAGGATGGCAGCTATCTACAATTCTCTCATTTATTTTGCTTACATGTTTATTCTCTCTCCCCACCAAAATGAAAGCTCATGAACAAAGGGACCCAGTCTATCTTGCTTAGTGATCTCTACTTGTGTATCCTATAACAATGCCACCATAGGATAGAAGAGATGCTCAACAAGTATTTGTTGAACTACTCCTCCACTGTACAAATCGTAATAAAGGGCCTACTATGTATATACAGAATAGTATTTAAAAGGGACTGGAGGCTATAAAGGAAGGAAGAGGGTGAAAGAATTCTTAAATCTCCTAATGACTTTAGGACTCCAGATGGCATGTGCTACTCACATCAGCTCCTTCTAAAGACTTTTTAAGGACTGCAACCACTTCTTCCTGGAAAGCAACTTCATCCACACATTTTGGGCGACTGTGGGCAGGGGGAAAAAAAACTTATTTAGTATATTACAGTAGCCGCTGAAGTCTTTCCTTTTGTTAAAATACGAATGATAATTCTTTCATATCAGTAATGAAATGAGAAACTTTCATAACTGGAAATGGAAACCCCATCTGCATTCACTGCAGGCAAATACATACTGAGGAATGAAATGAAGTGACTCTTCACTCTTCCAGATGCATTGTTTACTTCTGTTGTGCTTACAAAAATTATGCAATAGGATTTTATTTTATAACATCACAAACGCCAATTGGTTCAAAATGTGAAGTGAACACCTGCCTAGTAAGTAACATGTTTTGACAATATGCACCTAAGCTGAAAAGAGAGACCTATTTAGCAACCTCAAAATAGGTAACGATTATGGTTAATAGTTACATATGTTACTGTGTTGTTAATTGGTTAAAACCAATTTCTTTTATCACTTAAGTGCACAAAAAATGCATACCTATTCACATACCTATTCACTTGGGCACTAACAAAATAACAACATAAATCAATATGAAGTATAACTTCTGTTTTACATAACTAATGATGTTAAGCTAAGTTGTCCAACACTAAGGTTAGGTTTCGTNTTCTACTTTAATATTCTTTAGTGTAAATAATGAATATTTTGCTTTACTTTAAAAAAATTGTTTGCATTGGAATATAGCTGATTCCCAATGTTGTGACAGTTTCAGATGAACAGGTAAGGGACTCAATTATATACATACAACTATCCATTCTCTCCCAAACCCCCCTCCCATCCAGGCTGCCATATAACAGTAAGCAGAATTCCCTGTGCTATACAGGTTATCCATCCTAATTTCCTTTACTCTCTAGAATTAAAAAAATTACTTCAACTCTAAGTTTCAAAAAACTTAAATCTGAAAAGAAACACAAATTATTAAATAAGTGGTTAAAGAAGAAAGTTCTTAATTCAGCCTTATAAATTACATGCCATAAAGTCAAGAACTGGATCATAATCCCACTTCATTTTTTTAAGGAGTTGATGAATCATAGCAATTAAGAAACATCATGTCCTGCCATCTGTGTAAATATTAGCATGCAATTTAAATTGTATGCCATTATAAAATTAAAAGCTAAAGGTACATGGATCAAATTAAGACAAATACTAGTGAAGAAGATTCAACAGTTTTATAAATATAACTTCTTTCAAAATATATACTGTTGCACTGTAATTCTAGGAAGAGAACAATGGCATCAAAACCCAAAGAATCTCTAATTCAAAACAGCCAGGTTGAGAGGAAGGAAGAAAATTTTCGGAATAAAGCAAAAACCACATCCCACTATCATCTGCAACTGTTTCCCTCCCTCCACTAAGCTCTTATAACACTTCGCCTTATACAATTTTAAACTGCTAATTCTTCACATGGGCTTATCTTGTCTCTGAATTAATCAAAAATGCAACTCACTCAAGGACATTTTATCCTATATATCACAGTAGGTGACATGATGCTGTAAATAGAACACTTTTTTTTGGTATTGTATTGAGAGTTCAAATCCTAAAATCAGGTGAGCAATCATACTTTCAAAGAATCTTTGACTCTTCCTCATAGTATCTATTGTTGTTGCTCAGTTGCGAGGTAGTTTTTGACTCTTTGCAACCCTATGGACTGTAGCACGCCAAACTTTCCTGTCCTTCACTGTCTCCTGGAGTTTGCTCAAACTCATGTCCATTGAGTCAATGATGCCATCCAACCATCTCGTCCTCTCTCACTCCCTTCTCCTCCTGCAGCCTCAATCTTTCCAAGCATCAGGGTCTTTTCCAATGAGGCTCTTCACATCAGATGACCAAAATATTGGAGCTTCAGTTTCAGCATCAGTCCTTCCAATGAATATTCAGGGTTGATTTCCTTTAGGATGGCAGCTATCTACAATTCTCTCATTTATTTTGCTTACATGTTTATTCTCTCTCCCCACCAAAATGAAAGCTCATGAACAAAGGGACCCAGTCTATCTTGCTTAGTGATCTCTACTTGTGTATCCTATAACAATGCCACCATAGGATAGAAGAGATGCTCAACAAGTATTTGTTGAACTACTCCTCCACTGTACAAATCGTAATAAAGGGCCTACTATGTATATACAGAATAGTATTTAAAAGGGACTGGAGGCTATAAAGGAAGGAAGAGGGTGAAAGAATTCTTAAATCTCCTAATGACTTTAGGACTCCAGATGGCATGTGCTACTCACATCAGCTCCTTCTAAAGACTTTTTAAGGACTGCAACCACTTCTTCCTGGAAAGCAACTTCATCCACACATTTTGGGCGACTGTGGGCAGGGGGAAAAAAAACTTATTTAGTATATTACAGTAGCCGCTGAAGTCTTTCCTTTTGTTAAAATACGAATGATAATTCTTTCATATCAGTAATGAAATGAGAAACTTTCATAACTGGAAATGGAAACCCCATCTGCATTCACTGCAGGCAAATACATACTGAGGAATGAAATGAAGTGACTCTTCACTCTTCCAGATGCATTGTTTACTTCTGTTGTGCTTACAAAAATTATGCAATAGGATTTTATTTTATAACATCACAAACGCCAATTGGTTCAAAATGTGAAGTGAACACCTGCCTAGTAAGTAACATGTTTTGACAATATGCACCTAAGCTGAAAAGAGAGACCTATTTAGCAACCTCAAAATAGGTAACGATTATGGTTAATAGTTACATATGTTACTGTGTTGTTAATTGGTTAAAACCAATTTCTTTTATCACTTAAGTGCACAAAAAATGCATACCTATTCACATACCTATTCACTTGGGCACTAACAAAATAACAACATAAATCAATATGAAGTATAACTTCTGTTTTACATAACTAATGATGTTAAGCTAAGTTGTCCAACACTAAGGTTAGGTTTCGTGCTTAGTTAACTAATCAAAAGCTCTTCTCTATTTATACTTTTCTAAGTATTCAGGCCAACCCCAGACAGAATTTATGTCAGATGTTATCTTAGAAAACCAGTATGTATTATAAACCAGGGTTTCGTATTCAAATACCTACAGAGTCCAGGCAGATAACAAGAGTGAAAAATGCAAGTTTAAGACAAGAGACACTAGTAGGGACTATGGTGAAGTGAGGAACATATGACTTTCCCAGAATGAGTAGTATTCCACTTAAATGTTTTCAGGTGAGAACCTGAATATAGTGCTGCCTAATCTCCTGAGAAGCTGAAAATCTAGATTTTAACCTTTGTGTAATTTATTTAATAAAAAGATTCTAGACTTTTATGTGAAATTTCCCATTTTTAAAACCATTATCGATGCCAAACAAAACTTATGAAGGCCTTACTTGGCTTATAAGTAATCTGCAATTCTTTGGTAATAACTGAGGGTACACTAGGGGTTACAACTACTTGCTGTAATATCACTTAACTGACTGAAATTTAACAGCCCCATCAGTGTTGTTTTTGCCAAAAATATATAAACAAAAACTCAACAATTTACAGTTACCAGTAATGAAAAAAGGAATAGATTATGTGGACTTAAGCAAAACTCCTAAGAGCTTATGGTCAGCTTATAGAAACTTTGTTTTCTTCACTGCTGTATCTCAGCCCCCAAAACCATAGACCTCAGTTACAGAGAAGGCCGTAATTCATACAGGAAATAAGTGAATTGAGCTAGAGTATTCTAAGGTACATTTCAGTTCCAAGGTTCTATGACTTATACAATTGGGTGATTTTCTTTTAAAGATCATTTTTTTTTTTTTGGAAAAATATTATTTGTTTATTTGGCTGTGCCAGGTCTTAGCCACAGCATACAGGATCTTTGATTTTCACTTTGGCATGTAGGATCTAGTTCCCCCACCAGGGATAGAACCTGGGCCCTCTGCATTGGGAGCACGGAGTCTGAGCCACTGGACCACCAGGGAAGTCCTAACTGGCAACACTTAACCAAGGCAAGGATTTCCCTGGTGGCTCAGATGGTAAAAGCGCCTGCCTACAATGTGGGAGACCCAGGTTTGATCCCTGGGTCCGGACAGATCTCCTAGAGAAGGAAATGGCAACCCCCTCCAGTATTCTTGCCTGGAAAATCCCATGGACGGAGAAGCCTGGTAGGCTACAGTCCACGGGGTCACAAAGAGTAGGACACAACCTAGCGGCTTCACTTCACAAGCAAGGCAAATCATCCTCCTCTTAAGTTAAAAAGAAAAAGTGACTCAAAACTGGTTTGAGAGGTAATTTATTATTTCAACAAAAACGCGTGTTCTTACTATTTTTCCACCCATGGAACAGGTTTGGCTTTCTTGTTCTCTCCACTACTTCTGGCAGTGGCAGTTGCTCCTCGATCCTTAGTCGGCGGTGGTTTAGTGCTGATAGATGCACCTTTTAGAAATGCCTGCATGGTTACTTCACCCTGACCAGGTCTAAGACAGAAAAGGAAAAGCTCTTTTGAAACCATTATGAGGACGTATAGCCTGAAAGCACACTTAACCCCACATAGACATTCAATAAATACTACGCAAAGGACATCACTCCGTGACCTAGCATCCTCTGAATACATTCTACTGAGGACTAGTGGGACATAAACAGGTCAAAGTGCTTAAGGAACTTCAAATCTACTTATAGTGAGGGAGTTATAGAAAAAAGGACTTTTAACTTTTTGTTAAGTACGATGGCATTAATGGCCAAACTGTACAGGGGTCTCAACAGTCATCGGCCTAGCTCTAGCCCAGACCCTAGAATGGGCTCAAAAATTAGGAGTACCAGGACCACAAATGAAAACCCTCTGCTTCTCATGGGCCTAGAGCTCCACCTAAGAGCCTATTTTACTGGCAGAGCCTGTGCTTTTCTTCAGAAGCTTTTGTTGGGAGGGAACTGGGGGAGAGGAGACACTGATGTTAAAATGTAAATAGCTGTTTTTCTGATTGCATGCTCATTTGAAGAAATCGAAACAACGCAAAAAAGCATGAGGAGTTTAAAAAATTCAAAATCTCACCCAGAAGATAAGTATTAACATTCAAGTAAACATTCACCCAAGCAGCACAAGGCTGTTTTTAGGGATAGTTCGCCTGAAAATCTCCAGCATTAGTGGCAAATTTATTTATTTTTTTGGAAGTGCAATTTTTTTTTCACTGTTGTGCTTCCAAGGCCTGGCACAGGAGAGATGCTCTATAAGATTTGGTGACTGAATTACCATTTATCAGATCCAGTTTCCCCTTCTGTAAAAGAATCTAAAGGCCCATTTCATAAGGCAACTGAGTCAAAAGAACTGTGCAAACACATAGCTCTGTGCTTAGCATTGGGGTATATAATCAATGAATAAAATAAACTGTTAATATCTGTAAACTAAGGTTTTTAACGTTGTTGGATTAGTCCATCCCTGCCACAGGCTGTAATATCGCCCAAAGCAGGGCTCTGAAGGATGGTAAGACTGAGCTACCCGTACACCAAGGGGNGGTGGGTGGAGCTGGATTTCTTCTCTCTTCAGCGTGGGGTATCTCTTCACGGCTGCTCCAGCAAAGCGCAGCCTCTGCTCCTTACCTTGGACGAAGGGTGTCTCCTCACCACCGCCCTTCCTGACCTTCAACGTGGGATAGCTCCTCTAGGCCCTCCTGCGCCAGCGCAACCACTGCTCCTTGGACGTGGGTTGATCTTCCTGGGCCCCGACCTTGGCCTCGGATGCGGGGTGGCTCCTTTCGGCTGTTCCTGTGCTGTCGCAGCCTGGCACTCTCGGCCACTGCCCCTGACCTCGGACGTGGGGTAACTCCTCTCGGCAGTGCTGAGTGTGCCGGTCGTCACAGCCACTTGTGCTGAGTGTTAATTAATCAGTGGCTCTTCCCAGCCCCCAACCCTGGCCTCGCATGTGGGGTGGCTCTTCCCGGCCCCCGACCCTGGCCTCGGACGCGAGGTGGCTCCTCTAAGCTGTTCCTGTGCCATTGCAGCTTGGCACTCTCGGCCACTATCTCTGACCTCGGACATAAGGTGGCTCATCTTGGCTGTTCCTGTGCCGTCGCAGCCTGGCACTCTCGGCCACTGCCTCTGACCTCAGAAGTGGCGTGGCTCCTCTCAGCTGTTCCTGTGCTGTCACAGCTTGGCACTCTCGGCTGCTGTCTCTGTCTTCCGACGTGGGGTAGCTCCTTTTGGCCGCGCTGAGTGCGCCGGCCTGGCTGGGCTTTTCTCTAGTTTTAGAGAGCGGAGGCTACTCTAGGTGCGGTTGTAGCCTTCTCATTGAAGTGACTACACTTGTCTCGAGCACGGGCTCTAGAGCACCTGGGCTTTAGTTTGTGGTTCCTGGGCCCTAGAGCACAGGCTCAGGAGTCGTGGTGCATGGGCTCAGTTACTCCTCAGCACATGGGATCTTCCTGGACCAGAGATGGAACCTGTGAGTCTTGCACTGACAGGTGCGTTCTTTACCACTGAGCTGCCAGTTAAGCCCCCATAATATAGTTTTAAGAACATGGGCCATTTGGACATTCTGCAGAAGGTCACATCACCTATTATATTAAATGATCAAATGAGTAAGAAGTGGCAAATACGTGGAAGACTAAGACATGCATTCCCGAGGGCAGAATAAAGGCTAGATGAAAATTCAGGGGGTCACCACATCCGTGAGGTTTTTAGAAATGCAGTGGCTTGGAGCATGCCCTCCCATCTCCACTGCACTAGGACAAATCATTATCTGACATCTCCCACAACTAGGAGGAAAGCACGATGCGTGGCAGGCCTTTTAGATTCTGGAGGCAGCACATTCCACTTTTAGAAATACTGCTCTCATTTATTTCCTTAGTGAGAAGGAAGACTTACAGCAGGCATGGGTTGTGCAGCAGATTGAGGCTGAGGTGCAGGCATCCACTGCTTGTGGGCAGTGCAGCCAGTGGGCTCCACGTAGACACTATGGGGCTAGAGTTGTCTGGTGAGAAAAGATGCCATGAGGGGAGCAGGATTGCAGCACAGGGCCCTGGGGCTTGGCCGTAGGTGCAAATCTCTGCCATCTGCATCAGAGAAGCATTCAGAAAAGAGACCCTCCTGTGCTAATGGGCCGTGGCAGAGATTACCCACCTAACCGGGGCTGTAAAGTGACTGGGTATCCAGATTTGCCACCAGGAGCTGGGTTCTGTCACAGTCACCAAGCCTTAAGGCTGGGAGGGGTCAGCAGCATTCCATCATCAGGCGGAGGGGGTAGGCCTGGGAACAGCCATGAATCAGGAACATAAGCAAGCTGCATGAGCTTTGTCAGCTATACCTTGTACCAGTGCCTCTGTCTCCGCTCATATGAAGGTGGATTAGCTTTCTATTGTTGCCTAACTACATTATAAACTTAGCAGCCTACATTAGTAGATACTACTTGTTTCATAGTTTCTGTGGGTCAGAGCTTGAGCATGACTTAGCTGGGCCCTCTTCTTCAGGTTCTCACAAAACTGTGATTGAGACATGGACGGGCTGTTATATTATCTGAGGATCAACTATGGGATGATTCAGTCCCAGCTGGATGTACTTATTTGTCAGAATCCAGTTCCTTGCCCACTGCCACATTGTGGGGCTTGGTTTCTCCTTGGCCATTGGAGAGAGCCCTCCCTTTAGGTCCTTGTCACCTGTTCCTTCCATGTGGCAGCTCATAACATAGTCACTTGCTCCTTCAAAGCAAATGAGTCATGAGGAATGCCTTGCAAGATGGGCCTTACCATCTTTTTTTTTTTTTAAGATTTATTTACTGATGGCTCCCCTGGGTCTTCGTTGCTGCACGTGGGATTTCTCTCACTGCAGTGAGCAGGGCTGCACTCTTGCTGTGGTACGTGGGCTTCTCATTGCAGTGGTTTCTTTTGCTGTGGAACATGGGCGCTAGGCATGTGGGCTTCAGTAGTTGTGATGCACCAACTCTCTTGTCGCTTGGCATGTGGGATCTTCCCAGATCAAGGACCAAACCTGTGTCCCCTGCATTGGCAGGCAAATTTATGACCAGTGAGCCACCAGGGAAGCCCGGGGGCCTTACCATCTTATGGTCATGTATTATGTACGGATTCTCATGTACATCCCATTGCCTTTGCTTTATTCCACTGATGAGAAGCAAGTTGCAGAACTTTTCCACACTGAAGAGGAGATTACCTGAGAGAGTGAACACCAGGATGCAGGGGTCATGGCGGCCACTCTACAACCTGCCTGCCTCAGACTGCATGGAGGATTCCAATGACAAGCTGACAGAGGAGGGTGAAGGCTAAGCTTGGTTCATGGACAGGTCTCCTGGTATGTGAGTACAGACAAAAATGGACCACAGCTGCTCTGCAGCCTCACTCGGGGTGGCTCCTAGAGACTGCAGAAAGGAGTATCCCCCTCTAATGACAGCAACAGGCAATGTATCTGGTCATCCACTTTGCAAAGAAAGGGAAGAGGCCTGGGCAAGGATGCCCAGAGACTCATGGGTAATGGTCACACTTGCCTGGTTGGCCGGAGACTTGAAAGGAGAAAGATGGGGGAATGGGGGATGAAGGTGTCTGGGGTAGGGGTGTGTGGCACG
Source organism: Neotragus moschatus (assembly GCA_006410615.1). Taxonomy (NCBI): domain Eukaryota; kingdom Metazoa; phylum Chordata; class Mammalia; order Artiodactyla; family Bovidae; genus Neotragus; species Neotragus moschatus. The sequence continues at coordinate 60,155 of SJYA01000068.1, read as the reverse complement.
TGGACCAAAGCAGTGGGCGTGGAGTGTGAACATCTCTGTAACATCTGTCAACACCCAGTGGCGAGCATCTCCCCTGGGTGAGGTTCAGTTCAGTTCCGTCACTCAGTTGTATCCAGCTCTTTGCGACCCCATGGACTGCAGCACGCCAGGCTTCCCTGTCCCTCACCAACTCCCAGAGCTTGCTCAAACTCACACCCATCCCGTCAGTGATGCCATCCAACCATCTCGTCCTCTGTCATCCCCTTCTCCCGCCTTCAGTCTTTCCCAGCATCAGGGTTTTTTCCAGTGAGTGNTGCGACCCCATGGACTGCAGCACGCCAGGCTTCCCTGTCCCTCACCAACTCCCAGAGCTTGCTCAAACTCACACCCATCCCGTCAGTGATGCCATCCAACCATCTCGTCCTCTGTCATCCCCTTCTCCCGCCTTCAGTCTTTCCCAGCATCAGGGTTTTTTCCAGTGAGTGAGTTCTTCACATCAAGTGGCCAAAGTATTGGAGTTTCAGCTTCAGCATCAGTCTTTCCAATGAATATTCAGGACTGATTTCCTTTAGGACTGACTGATTTGACCTCCTTGCAGCCCCTGGGAAAGGTACTATCAACCAAACAGAATGACTCTTCCAGATATGCTCAGCCAGCCCCTGCCCTCGGCCATCCTAGTGCTGAACAGTAATTTCATGAACAGAGGCCGTGGTGCCAGAGATGGAGGCTGCGCATGAGTCCAGTAGCATGGGCCATTCTAGCTTCTGTACTGTTCAAAGTCCAACCTGCTGTTTACGGAAATCAGTGAGCACTCCCCTCCCCTCAGGCACCATCTCTCAAGGAGACCTACCACCCTTTTCCTCATAAAGACAGAAAACATCACAGAAACAAATTCCTTCTCTCTAGATTGTCCTGAATTATCCGCAGAGTAATGTTTCTCAGGACCTTCAGAATCACTTGGGCTTGTCACTAGTGAAGATTTCCCAACCAACAAACCTACTGAATCTCTAGATTTGGTGTCTGGGAATCTGTATTTGTGGAATATGGAGGACTTAGTCAGTGGCCTTAACGCAATTCAGTATCCTAATTAAAATTTTCCCAGAAAACAGTTGTTAAGAGATGAGGAAAGAAAATATAAACTTAGGAGTGTCAAATTGAAAAATCACTTCACCATCTTAGTAGGACAAACCTATTTTTCAATTGCCAATTCAGAAACACAGGGTCCCTATGAGCCTGGAACTGTGCTCCAGGTTGTGATGGGAATGAAGAATATAAAGTTCAGATAAGAAGGAAGAAGTCTACACACAGAAAATCTCAGAATTGGAAGGCAGCCCCAGAAGAGTGGTCCTGGCCCCTTCCCTCTTCAGACAGGCAAACAGAGGGTCAGTTTCACACAAGTTGCCAGCAGCAGAACCAGGTCCCCTGAGCCTGGCTCACCAAGAAGTTCTGATGAAATGTTACTGCAAGTGGTGCCAACAGCAAGGGTTCTAGGAATTCAGAGGAATTCTGAGAGGAGATGAGACTCCAGGCAGAACGCAGATTCTGGGACATCAGGGTCGGGGGATTCCAAAGGAGGCCAGGTCAGGACCTCAGGACCTCAGCCCTGCCCAGCCCTTTACACAGCACTACGTCTGTTCATTCCTCCACCACCCTGCCCCCTCCATTTAACCACAGGGAACTGCTGGGCATGATAACTCCAGGCTCTGTGTGAGGCATCAGGGACCCCAGCGACAACGCAACAGGAAGGGTCCTGGGAGCCACTGAGGAATGGGAGACAGGGCCTCTGGAGAGAGCCAGGCAGGAGGGGCCCTGTACCCAGAGGGAGTTACAGTCAGAGAGACTGTGGGCTGGAAAGAGCAGAGCGTGACCCTTGCAAGGGACACAGCAGCACAGGTCAAGGAGGGCAACAGGCACCGTGGTTTGGGACAACTTCTACATATACTTCCCGTGTGGCCTGACCCTCTGTGACTGGGAGGCCTGGGACACCCCCACCAGGCTCCCTGGGGAGGGGCTCTGGCTGCAGGTGGCTTTGCAGGGGCAGCATGGTGCCTGGTATAAGGTCTCTCCCCATTCAAGGCAGGAAATCCAAGCCGCAGGCCCATCGCAGCACCTGGACAACTTCTGCCCATCACATGGGTAATGAAGGTGGACCTAGGAACCTTTGAAAATTACTGAGCTACCTCCAAGGGAGCACGTTCATTGCTGACCTGCAGCCAGGCTAGAGAGGTTCTTGGGTAGAGTGGAAGGAAATAATGAGGTTGAGGGAGAGGGAGGTAAGCATCCAGTAGCAGGCTGAAGAGTTCGGCTTTAACACAGGCGCAGACAGTGGGTGGGGAGTGGGGTGGGTGGAGGGGCGGGGTGGGGTGAGGGGCACTGGGACAACACGGCTGGAGCCACACCTGAACATGGAGTGTGATCACCGACCCAGGGGTATGTAAGTCTGCCCCACCAACATACACAGTTTGAGATCATCTATATTCTCTTTTGGTGCGCATAGGGAAGAACAGAGAATGGTGGACCCACTGGTATTGCTTAGTTCAGTATTAACAGAGCTGTCACAACTTAGGTGGGCCTAGAATCAAGGCCTGCAGGGAACACAGCAGCTAGGCTGAGAGGGGGGAGAGGGTGCCAGGACCAAGTGAGCCAGGACTGCAAAATGTCTTTGGAATGTATGAGAGCAAGAAAAGCTGAAATACATACTTTCATATACATTTAAGTACATGGGTATAATGTTTTATGTGTATGGTGGCCTTATTCCTTTAATATTTGCTTATCCAAGTGTGTGTGTGTAAAATAAAACAGGCTTCAATCTGAGTGCTGATTTTTTTCTTTTAGTCTGAAATCAGTTTCTACATGAAACATGCAAAAAATCTCTGGCTTGAGTAAATTTTATTTTTATCTTTAAAAGAAGTATATTTAGAAAGTTCATGTTGATGATTGATTATCTTAGCTCACTGGAAGGTACTTTTGTTTTTTATGAGAACAGTACCAATCCCCTCTCAGTGATTATTAGTAACTCTGATTTCTCTTGGTTCTAGACTGGTTTGAAAAGGAAATACACACTTCAGAGATTTACTGGTCTAAATGCATAGGTGTAAACTCTGGTACACACAGCAAAACTCTGCAAAAGGTCCTGATCCAGCCTAGTAACCTATGCTAGTCCCGAGAGCCCTCCTTTCCTGAAATCTAAGCCCAGCTCTGCTCCTTTGAACAAGTTACCTAATCTCAATGTGTCTTAAATTCTTAATCTTTAAAAATTTTTTTAATTAATGTTTTAATTGAGGGGTAATTACTTACAGAATTGTGTTGGTTTCTGCCAAATATCAACATGAATCAGCCAGAGGTGTACATATGTGCCTTCCTCTGGATCTTCCCTCCCATCTAGGTTATTACAGAGCCCAGTTTGCGTTCCCAGTTTCACAAATGGAGGTTACACCTTGTAGTCTTCCTGCGGCGGTTCAGTGAGATGAAGCTCCTAGCACAGCACCGGGCTCAGGGGCTTACATTCACATAAGCGCAGTGGTACTATCCAATACTTCAAAGGCAGGGGAGAAAGTTCTGGTGCTTCTTTAATGCAGTTCTAGCCACCGCCCCCCCCCACTCCCCCGCCCATCAAAAATAACTCGTTGTTCAGCTGCCCAGTCGTGTCTGACTCTGCGGTCCTATGAACTGTAGCCTGCCGGGCTCCTCTGTCCATGGAATTCTCCAGGCAAGAATACTGGGTTGCCATTTCCTTCTCCAATGACTCTGTTGATACACTAAAAATTGTCCTAAATTTTGTATATACAATGCTTACCTCTCTTTCATTAGACAAAAGAAAATTTTGGAACCAAAACAAAATACAAAAATACAGTTTAACCATTTAAAATCTGTGCGGGAAGAGCTGCCGCCCAACCAGCAGGATCCAGCTTGGTTCCATTCTGCCATCTAGTGGACCGAGGGAAAAGAGACATTTAGAACAAAATAATTGCTGTTAATGTTTATCAGCATCTGAAATTTACTGAAAGAGTTCTTTTTGTTTTTAAACTATAAAACATTATTAAAGGTTTATACCCACTCCAGTGTTCTTGCCTGGAGAATCCCAGGGACGGCGGAGCCTGGTGGGCTGCCATCTATGGGGTTGCACAGAGTCGGACACGACTGAAGCTACTTAGCAGCAGCAGCAGCAGCCTGCCAGAGGCATGTTGAAATTTTATAGGTATTTGGCTTATCATTACATTGACCTCATGAAATAAGTTCCATATTTAGTTCCTATTTTAGAAATTAGGTAAGAGAGGAATAGAGAGGTAAAGGAACTTGCCCCAAATTATACAGCTAAGAATTAGAAGAATAAAAAACGTGTTATCTGAATAGTATAACTTAAACTCTCTTCTGAACTCACTTTTAATAAGTCCATTTAACTTTTAAAATGCACAATAACAATCCAGTGTTCTAAACTTTAAGCACTACAACTAAATTCTTCAAAATGTTTATATTTACACACTATGAGTTCTGAAGATTGTCTGTGGAAGAAGAGAATGCTCTCAAGTTCTTACTGTGAATCTTTCTGGCCCACCTCTCCCACTTATATGATCCATTTCAGCAAAGCCCTCTGCATTGATTCTGTCACACAGACTGGGAATAGCCCAGGGCCTCTGAGGATTATGTCTTCCCCCAGTACTGGGTGAAATCAGTGGAGTAATAATTCCATGCATGTAAAAAAAGGCTCCCAACATAAAATGTTAGTGTAACCAAGATGGATATTTGTCAGGGCCTGTGTGTTTGAACTAGTTTTTTTGCTGGTTTATGAATACACATGTTTTCTATTTTTATTTGTAAAGTCATTTCCTTAGTTGTTCATGAGGATTTCTATTTTGACTAGGATGAAGATGCTGGCAGCCCCCCAGAGTTAGTGACAGCAGCTTACCTGAAGTGACCAGTGATGTTCCGAGACTCTTCACTCTGGTTACTAAAATTAGCAGGTGCTATTTGTTGAGCTTCTTTGATGAGTCAGGGACCATTCTCGTTGGATAGACATAATGCTAATCTTTCCACTTGGAGAAGGCAATGGCATCCCACTCCAGTACTCTTGTCTGGAAAATCCCATGGATGGAGGAGCCTGGTAGACTGCAGTCCATGGGGTCTCTAAGAGTCGGGCATGACTGAGTGACTTCACTTTCACTTTTCACTTTCATGCATTGGAGAAGGAAATGGCAACCCACTCCAGTGTTCTTGCCTGGAGAATCCCAGGGACAGGGGAGCCTGGTGGGCTGCTGTCTATGGGGTCACACAGAGTCAGACATGACTGAAGTGACTTAGCATAGCATAGCAATCTTTCCACTAAACCTCTAAAGCAGATATTGCTATCTTCACTTTGGATTAAAACTGATGCTTGTGACCACCCGCCACCCCTCTGCCCCCATGAGCAAATCCTGACTGTGCCCAGGGCTTCACTGCAGTGAATAATCACTGATTGGCTGGTTGACCCTTTCAAGCCAGTTTACTTCCCCTGGAAAATGAGAAGCTTTGACTAAGAGATCTTCTCTAAGATTTTGCCTGATTCTAAGAATTCCTCTGCAAGGGGCTGTGGGGGTTCAGAAGTGAAAAGATTTTGTCCCTGCCACCAAGTAGCCCAGGGCCCCATGAAGTGCTGAGGCCACGCACAGAGTAGGACGTAGTGTAGGAGCAGATGGTTTGGAAAGGACATCACGGCAGGCATCTGTGTGGCCTTGCAGCACCTCCCACCGAACCCCTTTCTCTACCCTGTCCTTGTCTTCTCTGTTCTTTCTTCCATGTGTCCTTACCACGTCTTTCTAACTCCTGTTTCTTTTCTTTCTCCCTCTGCCTTGCCCTAGAAAGCTGTTTTTCTAACGGTGGGTTTTAACCCATTAGTAGGTCACAAAATCAACTCAGTGGGTCTGGACCAGCATTAATAAAAGTGAATTAACACAATACACACTATTAAAGGGTATCAATCACAGTGAAGGTACTGTCATGTGAAACATGTCAGTGTGTCTGTCTGCATGTGTGTGTACACTGTGTCAAGATGCAGACTTTACATATTTTATGACATTAGGAAAACCCTGCTCTAGACTAGAATGGGAGCTCCTACCCTCACCTGTGGTTCCAGGAGCTGAGGAGCCCATGTCCCCAGCAGGGAGGTGGCATCTGGGTCTTGACATTGCTTGGAGGATTGGTCATCAGCTCGGGCAAATCCTTACCTGGAGGCAAAGATGGCCCAGATGACCCTATAATAATGCAGTCATTGCAGGGCCAAGTGTGTGAGGGCCCTTGGGCTCAGGTGAAACCCCCACCCCTTACCCATCCTGTAGGGCTGGCAGCAGAGATGGGTAAGGAGCCCCAGCGGGTCATCATGTCACCCCAGGAGCTGCTTACCCTGAAGAATGGCTGGAACTTGTCCTCAGGACTTTCAGTTTCCCCCGATGTTCTATCACTGGAACATGGGCAGCCAGCCTCCCCAGAGCTGGAATTAAACCAGGCTGTGCCCTTGCATCGAGGCCCAGCCCCATCCCCAGCGGGTCCCTCTAGGGCCCCTGGCACCTGGCATTGTCTGGGTCACTCAGACCGCAGCCCCTGGAGACACAGCTCTTTGGGTCACACAGGGGTGGTCAAGAACATGGCTGCTCCATTCCACCCTAATAATCTTCCAGCAAGACCACCATCCTTCTGTCCTCACTGTCTGCCCCTGGTCTAGGCACCCAGACTGGATGATTGCCCTAAAGAGGCATCTCTGGGGGTTCCTGTGAATGCCCCAAAGTCACATCAGGAGGAGGGCAGTGGGAGGCACCTTGCAGAGCCAGGCTCTCCTCTGCTCTCCCCACCACCTCCCAGGAGCCAGAATTAAACCAGGCTGTGCCCTTGCATCGGGCCGGGTTTCTGGAGGCTCCCCGCCGCTCACCGTGTTGCTAGCACAGCCCCCACTGCCCTGCTCTGGGAAGGACCCCAGGCCCCAGAACAGTTTGGGGGGCCTCTGGACTGTAGGCTGGGAGCTCCCACTTGCTGGCTGCCTGCTCCCAGAGGTGCTGTGCCCCACCCCACCCAGTCCCAACTGCAGGCTCCTTCCACTCCCTCTCCTCTGCCAGTCAGTCCTCTGCCCAGAAGGCCCTCCTCCATGGGCCTAGCCCCAATGCCCTCCCCCTGAATTCTCACCTGAACTAAAAACTCTCTCCTGCCCTCAGATTCCTGAGGGATCTGGAACTCAGCTGATGCTCAGCCTGGGGCTCTCTCTGCAGATGCTCGCCTCCCTTACCTGATCTGGGAGCCTGTGCCGTGTATGTAATGTGGGTAGATTCCAGCTGCAGTGATTACAGGCCAAGGGAACTAGACCAAGTGATAATTCCTCTCTCATCTCAGCTTCTCAGCTGTGAAATGGGGCTAAGGTCCTTAGAGCTGCGTGAGACTTCACTTTTGACAAATAGCTGACATCCTAGCAGGCACACAGTAGGCTCGTATTTGGTGGGGGTGGCTGTCTCCGCAGTGTCTTTAAGGACAGCAGCCCTGGCACAGGACAGGTGCACAGTGTGTGGCTAATTGGTTAATTAGCCAGTTCTTTGTCAAGAGAGGCAAGGTGTATTCCTCCCTCTGATTTCCCCGCGGAGGGGAGAGCAGTGACTTTAGGCAGAGGCTGCCAAGGAGATGGGAAATGGGCAGTCACCAGGGAAGAGACGGAGGGAAGGAGGGCGGGAAGGAGGGGACAACAGGAAGATCGTCAAGAGCAGAGAGGCAGTTTTTTCCTGAGGACCGGGAGGTAGGGATATGAGCACCACGTGAACACTTCTCTGTGAAAGAATTCTGAGTTGGAAAGGGGAAAATGGAGATCACAGACCCCCACCAGCCAAGGTGAAGCTGTCTGGTTTTCCAGCAGAGGGTGTGCAGGCGCAGGAAGGGGACCTGAGGCTGAGAACTGACAGTCATTCCAGACCCCGAGGCGCCCCGGCCGGCCTGCATTCCGGGGAGCCGCTGCTTTGGGTGCGGAGGCCGGCCCGCACTGGAGCAGAAGCGGCAAAGGGGCCCGGGAGCCCGCAGATCCGCAGTCCTGCGCGGGGGCGACCGGACCTTCTTCCCTGAGCCTGAGGACCGAGCGGTCCAGTTCAACGCGAGGCGCACTCCTGGGAGGCTCATCCAGCCTGGGAGGAACCCGAACTGGCACCCGGGGAGCAGCAGAACAGCCCGAGGAACAGTTTTCTTTTTCTTCTTTTTCATTTCTATTTAGTTCTTTGTTGTAGTTGTTTAGTGGCTCTGTCGTGTCTGACTCTTTTGCGACCCCATGGACTGTAGCCCCGAGAAGGCAATGGCACCCCGCTCCAGTACTCTTGCCTGGAAAACCCCATGGACGGAGGAGCCTGGTAGGCTGCCATCTACAGGGTCGCAGAGAGTCGGACACGACTGAAGCGACTTAGCAGCAGCAACAGCAGGACGGCAGCCCACCAGGCTCCCGTGTCCCTGGGATTCTCCAGGCAAGAACACTGGAGTGGGTTGCCATTTCCTTCTCCACTGAGTCACCTAGGAAGCCCATTTAGTTCTTTAGATTTCTAATTATTTGATTTTGTAGTTTTCATCTTATTTTCAAACTTACTTTTTTTCAAAGGTCATTTTCAGTTACTTATCTTCAGTTATTTTTGCATTAGCTTTAATAATTATTTGTTAATACTTAAAATTATTAATTTTTAGACTTAGTATCTGAGTTATTTTTCAGTTTCTCTTCATTTATTGTAATCTTGAGTTATTTTTAGTTTTTAAAATCTATTTTTATTTACTTTTGACATGTAATTTTGTTTTATGGTTGAATGATTTCGTTTTTAGTTATTTTTGAATTATTTATTTTCAAATAAATTTAATTTTATTAGACTTAATTTCAGTTTTTAAAATTTTTCTCAAAATTTTGTCATATGTTTTCACCTATTTAGTTTTAAGTTATCTTCAGAGCTATTAATTGTCAATTTCTTAACTTTTTAAACTAAAATTCTTTCGGTTCTTTATTTTTACTTAATTGATTTTAAAATTTATTTATTTTAAAAATTATTTAGTTTTAGAGTTACTGTCAGAGTCCAATCTGATAGAGATTCCATACTGGCTATAACAGAAAACATTTAATATAAAGAATTTTTACTCAGCTATTGAAAATGAAAAAGGCAAAACAAAAAAATAATGGAGTATAGTGCAGCCCAAAGGCTCAGAGAAAACAGGGAAGAGGTTGGTGGCCCCACGTGGCTGGGGGTAGCCCTCTGAGGGGGCAGCACTGCCCAGTGGAACAGGTGCCCCAGGGACTTGGAGACAGGCCTGGGAACTGGATTCAGAGCTCTGTGGTAGTGGCACTGCCAGCTGGTACTGGAGGATGGGGTGTGATGAGGCTGGTTAGTGAAGTGTTGGGGAAATGGTAAACCTCAGGTCCTGGAACTGTCTAGGGATCTCAGGGTGGAGGCCAGTTGCTAGGGCAATACTGAAGTGAACCCAAACACCCAAGGAGGAACACAGTCTTCTCCCCTCCTCCAGCCTCCACTCCTCAGCACTGTTGTCAGAGGCTGACTTGGGAGCAGCTGGCAAAGCCGGTGAATAGCCCCAACCACAAAGCAGAGAGCAGAGGGTAGGTGGAGAGCTGAGCGATCATGACTACTAACCAGCATCCTGAGCTCTGGAGCTGTTTAGTTTTAGAGGTAGTTTTGGATTTAGTAATCAACAGTTTGGGAATTGTTAGGGTGTTCTGATTTTCTCTGTTCACTGGATGAGGGATCTGGCTGAGTCTTCTGTCGCCTGATTTGTTCCTGGAATGGATTGGGTCAGGAGGCAGCTGGGGGCTGTCTCCCATGAGACTCAGGAACATCACTGTAGAATTCAAGAAAATAGAAATAGTGTGTTCACAAAGAAGCCCTTTGACTGTGGCCAAAAAAGGGCAGAAACTAAGGGACAGACTGTCAGAGAGGGGCTCCTAGGCACAGTTGTTCAGCAGAGTGTTTGAAATTTTTCAGAACATTAAGCTATGATTGTGAATTCACCCTCTCATGCTCTCTTTCCTAACAACAAAGTATCTGTCTCAGTAAAGTGTGTTTCAAATTGGTTGGATACAATATTTATTATTTGCACACTAAAACAAAGTTCTTCCCCAAATAAAATTTGGGAAATTTTATTTCCTTCTATTTGCATTATTTCCCAGCCTACATTGTTCCATTTTGACCATAAGAATATTTACTAATATAAACAACTAATCTAAAAAATATACAAGCAACTTATTCAGCTCAATTCCAGAAAAATAAATGACTCAATCAAATGGGCCAAAGAACTAAACAGACATTTCTCCAAAG
>SJYA01000068.1:0-48997 GCA_006410615.1 Neotragus moschatus | reverse complement strand
CATGGGCCTAGCCCCAATGCCCTCCCCCTGAATTCTCACCTGAACTAAAAACTCTCTCCTGCCCTCAGATTCCTGAGGGATCTGGAACTCAGCTGATGCTCAGCCTGGGGCTCTCTCTGCAGATGCTCGCCTCCCTTACCTGATCTGGGAGCCTGTGCCGTGTATGTAATGTGGGTAGATTCCAGCTGCAGTGATTACAGGCCAAGGGAACTAGACCAAGTGATAATTCCTCTCTCATCTCAGCTTCTCAGCTGTGAAATGGGGCTAAGGTCCTTAGAGCTGCGTGAGACTTCACTTTTGACAAATAGCTGACATCCTAGCAGGCACACAGTAGGCTCGTATTTGGTGGGGGTGGCTGTCTCCGCAGTGTCTTTAAGGACAGCAGCCCTGGCACAGGACAGGTGCACAGTGTGTGGCTAATTGGTTAATTAGCCAGTTCTTTGTCAAGAGAGGCAAGGTGTATTCCTCCCTCTGATTTCCCCGCGGAGGGGAGAGCAGTGACTTTAGGCAGAGGCTGCCAAGGAGATGGGAAATGGGCAGTCACCAGGGAAGAGACGGAGGGAAGGAGGGCGGGAAGGAGGGGACAACAGGAAGATCGTCAAGAGCAGAGAGGCAGTTTTTTCCTGAGGACCGGGAGGTAGGGATATGAGCACCACGTGAACACTTCTCTGTGAAAGAATTCTGAGTTGGAAAGGGGAAAATGGAGATCACAGACCCCCACCAGCCAAGGTGAAGCTGTCTGGTTTTCCAGCAGAGGGTGTGCAGGCGCAGGAAGGGGACCTGAGGCTGAGAACTGACAGTCATTCCAGACCCCGAGGCGCCCCGGCCGGCCTGCATTCCGGGGAGCCGCTGCTTTGGGTGCGGAGGCCGGCCCGCACTGGAGCAGAAGCGGCAAAGGGGCCCGGGAGCCCGCAGATCCGCAGTCCTGCGCGGGGGCGACCGGACCTTCTTCCCTGAGCCTGAGGACCGAGCGGTCCAGTTCAACGCGAGGCGCACTCCTGGGAGGCTCATCCAGCCTGGGAGGAACCCGAACTGGCACCCGGGGAGCAGCAGAACAGCCCGAGGAACAGTTTTCTTTTTCTTCTTTTTCATTTCTATTTAGTTCTTTGTTGTAGTTGTTTAGTGGCTCTGTCGTGTCTGACTCTTTTGCGACCCCATGGACTGTAGCCCCGAGAAGGCAATGGCACCCCGCTCCAGTACTCTTGCCTGGAAAACCCCATGGACGGAGGAGCCTGGTAGGCTGCCATCTACAGGGTCGCAGAGAGTCGGACACGACTGAAGCGACTTAGCAGCAGCAACAGCAGGACGGCAGCCCACCAGGCTCCCGTGTCCCTGGGATTCTCCAGGCAAGAACACTGGAGTGGGTTGCCATTTCCTTCTCCACTGAGTCACCTAGGAAGCCCATTTAGTTCTTTAGATTTCTAATTATTTGATTTTGTAGTTTTCATCTTATTTTCAAACTTACTTTTTTTCAAAGGTCATTTTCAGTTACTTATCTTCAGTTATTTTTGCATTAGCTTTAATAATTATTTGTTAATACTTAAAATTATTAATTTTTAGACTTAGTATCTGAGTTATTTTTCAGTTTCTCTTCATTTATTGTAATCTTGAGTTATTTTTAGTTTTTAAAATCTATTTTTATTTACTTTTGACATGTAATTTTGTTTTATGGTTGAATGATTTCGTTTTTAGTTATTTTTGAATTATTTATTTTCAAATAAATTTAATTTTATTAGACTTAATTTCAGTTTTTAAAATTTTTCTCAAAATTTTGTCATATGTTTTCACCTATTTAGTTTTAAGTTATCTTCAGAGCTATTAATTGTCAATTTCTTAACTTTTTAAACTAAAATTCTTTCGGTTCTTTATTTTTACTTAATTGATTTTAAAATTTATTTATTTTAAAAATTATTTAGTTTTAGAGTTACTGTCAGAGTCCAATCTGATAGAGATTCCATACTGGCTATAACAGAAAACATTTAATATAAAGAATTTTTACTCAGCTATTGAAAATGAAAAAGGCAAAACAAAAAAATAATGGAGTATAGTGCAGCCCAAAGGCTCAGAGAAAACAGGGAAGAGGTTGGTGGCCCCACGTGGCTGGGGGTAGCCCTCTGAGGGGGCAGCACTGCCCAGTGGAACAGGTGCCCCAGGGACTTGGAGACAGGCCTGGGAACTGGATTCAGAGCTCTGTGGTAGTGGCACTGCCAGCTGGTACTGGAGGATGGGGTGTGATGAGGCTGGTTAGTGAAGTGTTGGGGAAATGGTAAACCTCAGGTCCTGGAACTGTCTAGGGATCTCAGGGTGGAGGCCAGTTGCTAGGGCAATACTGAAGTGAACCCAAACACCCAAGGAGGAACACAGTCTTCTCCCCTCCTCCAGCCTCCACTCCTCAGCACTGTTGTCAGAGGCTGACTTGGGAGCAGCTGGCAAAGCCGGTGAATAGCCCCAACCACAAAGCAGAGAGCAGAGGGTAGGTGGAGAGCTGAGCGATCATGACTACTAACCAGCATCCTGAGCTCTGGAGCTGTTTAGTTTTAGAGGTAGTTTTGGATTTAGTAATCAACAGTTTGGGAATTGTTAGGGTGTTCTGATTTTCTCTGTTCACTGGATGAGGGATCTGGCTGAGTCTTCTGTCGCCTGATTTGTTCCTGGAATGGATTGGGTCAGGAGGCAGCTGGGGGCTGTCTCCCATGAGACTCAGGAACATCACTGTAGAATTCAAGAAAATAGAAATAGTGTGTTCACAAAGAAGCCCTTTGACTGTGGCCAAAAAAGGGCAGAAACTAAGGGACAGACTGTCAGAGAGGGGCTCCTAGGCACAGTTGTTCAGCAGAGTGTTTGAAATTTTTCAGAACATTAAGCTATGATTGTGAATTCACCCTCTCATGCTCTCTTTCCTAACAACAAAGTATCTGTCTCAGTAAAGTGTGTTTCAAATTGGTTGGATACAATATTTATTATTTGCACACTAAAACAAAGTTCTTCCCCAAATAAAATTTGGGAAATTTTATTTCCTTCTATTTGCATTATTTCCCAGCCTACATTGTTCCATTTTGACCATAAGAATATTTACTAATATAAACAACTAATCTAAAAAATATACAAGCAACTTATTCAGCTCAATTCCAGAAAAATAAATGACTCAATCAAATGGGCCAAAGAACTAAACAGACATTTCTCCAAAGAAGACATACGGATGGCTAACAAACACANACTCGTGGCTGATTCATGTCAATGTTTAGCAAAACGAATACAGTATTGTAAAGCAAAACAAACTAAAAAAATAAAAGTTAAAAAAAGAATATTTACTTCTTTACGTATGTATTCACTCATTTAATTCAATGCCTATTTCCTGTGTACTCACATCCTAAGAAAGGAGCTGGCAACCAGGAGAGACCAGGGAGGGATGAAGATGAGTGAGAAACTCTCAGTCTGGTTGGGGGAGATGGATGTGGAAACAGATCATCGTACATGGTGTGACAAATACTGTGGGGGCACAGAACCTTGCCACTTCCTCTTCCTGATGCAGTCAGGGAAAGGGTGAGCTGGGTCTTCTGGAGCAAGCATTTTCTCCAAGTGGAGAGGAAAGAGAGGGACATCTGTGCACAGGCGCTGAGGAGCAATGTATACACAGCAGGGAGGATGTACTTGCCGAGACCATTGGGCCATAGGGTTCAGAAAGGCACTGCCATTATAGACTGGTCCTGGTGCTTGACAGACACGGCCTCCTTTGGTCCTCACAGCCAGTGTGCATGAAGCTAGGAAGCAACACCAGCAGTCAGTGCTCTTCCTGACCTGACTATTCCAACCACAGTTTAGAAGACCATCTGACTTGCCATGTCTGGAATTCTCCAGCCCCGTCCTGGCTGTGTCCCTGATCCTTTCACTCCTTCCTACTTAACCCTTGGAGGTGAGTCCTTCCCCCTCTACCTTCTGATTGATGCTTTGTAAACTGCAGGGAAGAAGGACAGTTAGGCCAGCCAGCTGTGAAGTGTAGTTGGAGAGGAAGCAGAGCAGAGCAAAGGAGCTCTGCAGCTGGATTTCTCAGGGGAGTTCTGCAGACCAAGATGATGGGAGTGGGATCTTGGCAAACCAATCCTAACATCCTCCACCTGCATTCAGAAACCCTAGAAAGGTTGTGCAGATTCCTTCCCTAAAGGGAGGGGGAAAAACCTGTTTTAGATCCAATTCAAGCTTGTGGGTCAACAGATTGAGGGTTTTTTTAAGCACTCGGAGCCTATTGCTGCATTAACAACATTGGACATGTATAAGTTACCAAGTCAATCTACCAGGTCAAAAGACAGTGTAGTCTAGCATAATCTACAATGGCATATTTTCACATTTTTTATAACATACGTTGACATAGTCAGTTTTGAACATATAGATTTTGCAGCGGAGTTTTCTGCTTTCGTTTCTCCAATTATCTTGTCAATCACACTAATACTTTTCTCAATAAGAATATGTAAGAACTACCTTTGGACAGAGGAATCCTCAGGATTCTGACTACTAGCCTCAGAAACATTGCTTGCATGCATGCATGCTCGGTCTCTCAGTTGTGTCTGACTCTTTCTGACACCATGGACTGTAGCCCGCCAAGCTCCTCTTGTCCATGGGATTTTCCCAGGCATGAATACTGGAGTGGGTTGCCGTTTCGTTCTCTAGGGGATCTTCCCCACCCAGGCATCAAACCCACGTCTCCTGTGTCTCTTGCCCTGGCAGGCGGATTCTTTGCCACTGAGCCACCTGGGAAGCCCAAACACATCACTTGGATTCCCTTAAATACTTTCGACCATCTGTCGGCTAGTTGCCCACTGCGGAAACAGCCCGAAACTGTCTCATTCTTTTGGACCTCAGCCATTTTATAAATCTACAAAAATGGCCACACTAGATGCCACTGGAAGAATGCGAAGTGCTCAAATCTCCCAGTCCTTTCAGGAAGACCCTCTCCACAAATCTGTCACAGACCAGCTGCCAGGGGAGCCGTTTCAGTCCCAGTCACCACTGCTGACGTCCCCAGGATGCTGGCCTCAGGTGCTCTGGGACAGGAACATTCTGTCCTCCCACTGATCCCCAGGGGCCCTGCATACTCTTCTCCAGGGCCTTATACACAGTAGCCTCCCAGATCACTCAGACTACTGAATGAATTGGTTGCAGAGCCTTTTTCAAGCCCTTTGAAAGTAAGACCAAAAACAACAACAAAAAAGATACTCCTCTGTGGGTAAAACTTCTGTCATCTTTCCGTTTGATTAGGCAAGAAATTTACAGAACAATGAGATCAAAATCTCCTAAACCTGTTTTTCCCCTAAAGCTTTTGAAAAAATTATTCATATTCCTTGTGATTTTATAATGTTGCCTGTTGTCCCTAGAGATAATGTTGCCTCTGTTATCCCAGAGATAACATGCTCTGACAAAACTAGTTAGACTAAAGGCAGCCTTGATTCTGGAAAACTTGGTACTGTCCTGAATTCCTACTAGCCATGCGTTATGCAATATTTAGAGGAAATAGAAATCATCTAAATCAGCATTTTCCAGATCTGTTTTTCATAAACAGTAAAAGGATACAAGAGATCAGCAGTTTTTTCCCTCAAGTTGCAATATACAGGAGAAAAGGAAACATTTATCCAGGTGCAGAGAAGTCCTGTAGAAGGGAAACTTGCATACTTTTATTATACCCTTTATTTCTCAGACTCTTTGCAAACAGTTTTCTTTGTGGGATATCACAGGCCAAGTACAATAGTAAGCTGCTGCAACAACAATCCAACAATATAATGACTTGATAGGTTTATTTCTATCTCAGCTAACAGTCCAGGGCAGGTAGGAAGACTGTTCTGTTCCACACAGTCATTTGGGACTCTCAGATTTCTTTCTTCTGGTTTTTCCACCATCCCCTAGAACATCATCTTTGCCTGTATGATCAAAACTGGGTCATGGGCCTCTAGTTAATAATATGTGTTGTATACTTGGAATTTGCTGAGAGTAGGTCTTAAACATTTTTACCAGGCACACACAAAAATAGTTAACTCTGGTGAAGGAGGTGCTAATTATCTTGATAACCATTTCACAGTGCATACATATATCAAATCATCAGATTGTATACTTTAAATATATATGATCATATTTTTCAATAATTCCTCAATAAACTTGGGGGAAAAGTAATATGTAATTCTAAAAAGAAAAAACCTCAAAAAACTGGGTCACAGGCATATCTGCACTCCTGTTCACTGTTAGGGAAGAAATTGAAGAATCACAGGTGTAATATTTTAAGATTCAGCCAGGAGCAGCTAAGTCTGTAATATTTTATGGATGAAAACTTTGTCATATCCTAACTCCTAGCTTTAAGGGGTGGTAGGAATTATAGTCCCTAATAATGGAGGCCATTTCCCAGCTACTAGGCCATTAATACATAGCATGGTCATCCAACCAGCCTGTAGTGAAGCAGAGACTGGAATTCAGTTTTCCCAACTCCAGGTCCAGAGTCCTCATTGCCACAGTAGCAATTCTGGACTTAGCCAACGTATATGAAGTCCTCTTGTAGGCCGAGTTCCGTGTCAGAATACGGGGTTGGAAAGTTTTTTTAAATACAGTTTCCCAATTACATGTTTACTCAAATATCAAGCTTTGTAAGTGGATAAACTTTCAGATATGACCTTAATACTTATATCTTAGAGCTTTGCATCATGCTATTTTCATTGGCCAAGAGGATACTTTCTCCTGATGAAGAATAAACACACACAATGATCAGTATAGAGAATCCTGAAATATCCCCTCCGTGCATTTGAAAACTGACTATATGAAAAAAAAAACATTTAACATTAGAATGTAAAAGACAAATATGTATTAAAATGGGTGCTGGGTAACATTAAGAATGCAAAAAAAAAAAAGCTAGATTTTACCTTATTTTTTAAAACATGAGTTGCTAATGCAGTACTCTAAAGCTGAGCATCAGTTTTTCTTTCAGATGAAGCAAGATAACCCATATGACCCTGCTCAGCCTGGAAAGCCCCCACTTATGTACACGTAAATAATGGGCCAATTAGAGACTGCCAGATGTACTTGAAAGTCAATCAGAAAGTTTCCCCCACCCTCGAAAACCTCACTCTGCCAGAACTAGAAAATCTCACCCTAAAATAACTCTCACCAAAGACTGTCTTAGGACTTCATCCTCCTTTCAACTAATAGAGAATTCTAGTGTGAGGAGTGTTCCAAGGATACAGGCTCTCAAACATATGAACTGAGGGATGCTTATTTGAACTGACCTCCTTGCTGGTGAAAGTGGATTGCTGTTAGTCCAAAGAATGAATGACAAAACAAGAGTCTTATATTTGTATCTGAGTTTGCCTTGGATAAAGTGCAATTGTAGTCAAGTCTTTGGAAAAGATAAAGGAATGAAAACTTTTTTTGGTCATTTCTAGGAACTGAGGGATGGAGTGGGAGGAAGGCCACAGGGTGTGTTTCTTCTGTGTCTTGATTATACTGACTTATTTTAATTAAGATTATTTTTTTAAAAATCACAATTAAGCAAAAATATATGTAATACTTAAACATACTTATGGGAGGGAGAGATCACATGACCTGCTATTTTCAGTACCCTAGTTCCCATGGTGACAGGGGATTGAATGGTAGCCATGACACACCCTGGAGGAAAGGCTCACATGTATTTGATTATTTTACTTTAGATAGTAACAGTTCAATCCTGGGAAAAAGATTAGCCTCAAGGCATCTCTGAGTGAATGGTTTTCAGTCTCAGTTTCTAAACCAGTATGCCACAGAATTGTGTCTTTCCACATGTTGGCCCTTGTGTAGTGAATGGCAGATTTCCCTGAGGCCTCAAAATGATAGGCTTGCACAACGTTCTTGTCTGACAGCCAGGTAAGCACAGTAGCCATGCGATTTGGGGGCTAAGGTCATTCCATGTTGTGCAATCATTTAACCTTGCTGTAAACAGCTGTATTCCCATAAGATTGGAAGAAAGTATTTTTTTATGCCAAACCCAAAGCTACCCTGAAGTAAGTGCATGAATCTTAGTATCTTATAGTCCATCAGGAGGAGTGAGAACAGGTCTTGGAAAGCATATGGGTTTTGAAGCCAGATAGACTGGGTTCCAGTCTTAGATCTGTCCAAGACTCTACAAATCTGGACAAATCGCTTAAACTCACTGAACTGCAGACACTTCATTTGTAAACTAGGAGACAGAGTTATCTCCAAGGGGAAGATTAAATAGAATCACTCCCTGATTTTCCATTCAGCATTTATCATTGCCCACGTTATATCAGGTCTTATTCTCGGGGTTTGAGGGTAAAACATTGAACAGGCAAGGCAGCTGCTTTCATGAAGTCTACAGTCTAGTATGGAGAGACAGTAATACAAACCCAAAATAAAGCAGAGATGCTACAGTAAAAATAAAATACTGGAGCAATTGAGCGTTGCTGCAGTTTTTCTGTGTTTTCTCCTCAATCTTGCTTCTCTAGTAAACTAGAACCTCATTTTCATAAGCCTCTTACCTAAGCCAGTAGGCCTTTGGGGAGAGACACTCATGACTCTAATCTCAAAGGCCTGATGTGACTCCTCTCAAAATATTTGCATATTAGTAGGAGGCTCAGAGAAGGTGATGGCAGCCCACTCCAGTCCTCCTGCCTGGAAAATCCCATGGGCAGAGGAGCCTGGTAGGCTTCAGTCCATGGGGTCGCTAAGAGTCGGGCACGACTGAGCAATTTTCACTTTCATCTTTCACCTTAATACATTGGAGAAGGAAATGGCAACCCACTCCAGTGTTCTTGCCTGGAGAATCCCAGGGACGGGGGAGCCTGCTGGGCTGCCATCTACAGGGTTGCACAGAGTCGGACACGACTGAAGTGACTTAGCAGCAGCAGCAGTAGGAGGCTAGGCTTTAGATCAGGGCTTTCATGGTGATTTAGCAGGTAAAGAATCTGCGTGCCAATGCAGGAGACATGGATTCGATCCCTGGGTTAGGAAGATCCCCTGGAGGAGGACATGGCAACCCACTCCAGTATTCTTGCCTGGAGAATCCATGGACAGAGGTGCCTGGTGGGCTACAGTCCATGGGGTTTCAAAGAACTGGACGCGACTGAAGTGACTGAGCACAACACAGCACAAGACTTAGATCAGACTTTCACTTTAATTTGCTGGGGGCTTTTAGGTCTGTGTGGTCAGCCTAGGTGGTATTTAGGGGCAGGCAAATACTTGCCCACTCTCTATCTGAGGCCTGAATGTCTGCAGAAATTATTGCTGGGATCCTGGGCCCTTGCTGGGGTCATAATTTAATGTATCAAAATTTGTGGCTTGCAGGAAGCAGCGCTGATCCTGTCCTTCAAAACCAGAATGTGGCTTTGCCAAGACAGAGTTCAAGGTGGTGAACACTGCCATTTAAATCTAAGCCTTCTGGGAATACCTATGTGCCTTAGCACCACTCCAGGCTGCTCCCAACCCAGGAGAGGGTTCCCCAGTAGGAGGGTACAGGCTTAGGCGCTGGCAAAATGGGGACTCACACACATGTGAAAAGTTAGTTTTCAAGAGCTTACCCAGAATTTTGGAGCCAGAAAATCCACGAAAGATGCTAATCTTTCCTGTATGTGCTAAACTGCTTCAGTCGTGTCATACTCTTCGCGACCCTATGAACTGTAGCCCACCAGGCTCTTCTGTCTGTGGGATTCTAGTGGCAAGAATAATGGGGTGAGTTGCCATGCCCTCCTCTGGGAGACTTTCCTGACCCAGAGACTGAGCCCATGTCTCTTGTGTCTTCTGTGTTGTCATAGGTGGTTCTTTACCACTTGTACCACCTGAGAAGCCCAATCTCTCCTAGTTAGTATATATTTTCTGATATACTGAATTTGAATCACATACAGGTGGGAGCTTCAAAGTCATTTGGAATCCAGGGCCTTTAATAATCTTAATCTGGCTCTGCCTCACACCACCCCAGAAATGTTCCCTCACCTCAGTCCTCAAAATTAACATGCAAAATCTTTCCCCAGTCTGGGGTTCAGGCCAGAGAGGAAAGGATGTATTGTATTTCTTGCTATACCGCGGTTCCCTGTCATGAAGAGTGAATGGGAGCTGATGGTGGGAGCCGGTGCCCTAGACCACCAAGCAATTCATTTTACATAAAGAAATACTTTGTTTTCCTGCTTCTGATTTTGACCCTTGGTCCCGTCTTCTGTCGCTGTTGCAAGAGGCAAAAATAAAGGCCAAAGCCTGGAGACAGAAGTGTGATGCCTGCAGCTCTACTTGGCATCCCAAGCCCGAATTGTGTTGCACCAGCTTCCCTGGGGTGGCAACCCAAGGGAGCTGCCAGGGGCACGTGTCTACCCATTGGTCTCTGGCTCTCACTGTGCTGGCCAATGAGAAGGGACAGCGGTGAGGCGGGGACTGTTGCCCCCATGACTACCGGGCTGCTGAGGCTGGGCCATCGCCTCCTACTTCCACCCTGACTGAAGTCTGTGGCTCTGATTCCACACCTGAGGGTAAGGACGACTGATTCAAGTTCTAGGCTGGAGGTGAAGGCTCCTTACCATGGAGCCTTTGGCTGGGCTGTGCCCAGGCTACCCTGTTAGCAGGATGGGGAGAGATACAGGCAAAACCCTGGTCAGGGCAGCACTGGTGGAGGCCGACAAGCCTTGGGCTTCTGCCTCAATTTTCCCAGAGCTCCAAGAGAAAAGGGACTGTTGCCTCTGGTCGAAATGTCTGGGACCATCCTGAATTTTGTCCAGTTCACTCTGTGGTAAAGATGCTTAACCAAAGAGAATGTTGGGGTCAGTGAAGTGGGGGGGGGGATGGTCCAGCAATAAAGTTCAATTATAAGAGAGGAGAAGGTGATACATCACTTCTCGGCTGACCAAGTAGGGCAGAGAGAAGCACTTGAAGAAGCAGCTTGGGGAATGCCCGAGCTCTGACCTCAGGCTGAGTTTGGAGTCCAACTCTGCCACTGGAGTCTACTCAGCAGTATTTATTGAGCAGATTTTACAGGCCAGACCCTGGGTGCAGTTTGTGAGATACAAAGATGGATGAGACACGGTCATTATCTATAGATTTTGGGGGATGTCTGTAAACACATGGCTATCTACACCATTGTGGGGATATCTCACAGGATGATGGAGAAGTTCGAAAGAGGTAAGGTGAGCAAGCAGCCTGGCATCTACTGGGAACTTATGAAAAATCTTTTTTGTAGCAGACACCTTCTGACAGAAACCATGATCTGTCCGGCCTTTGCCCAATCCCACCTGACCTGGGGAGTGCTGCACTTGGGGCATCCTGGTTGTTTCCGGCCATAGATGCAGAGGCTGGAGTGGAAGGGATTTTAGAGGTCAGGCTGGCCTTGTGTGTCTGAGGATGCAGGTCCCTGGTCTGGGGAGACTCTGGTGTTCAGATCAAGCCTCAGGAGGGTGCAACCACCTCACTCCTGGGGATTCCTGTTCTTAGGGGGTAAGGTCAGCTCCTCCTGACAAGGCTGGGAACAGGGGGGACTTGATGCTGGCAGAGTATGTCTAAAGGAGCATGAGGGTATCAGCTTTGTTCTTGAAGGTGAGCAGTGGGAAGGGAGCCTGAAGCTTAATTGGCTGTTCCTGTTGCCTCCCTCCCTTCATTCTTGAGAATTTGTAAGCAGGGCCAGAGGACTGGCTTCTTGTGCTTTCTAAGGTGGTTGTGGGGACAGACTTCCTTCTTACTCCCTGTTGAGCTGGGGGGCCAGGGGCTGCAAACCCTTGGCTGAGGTTGAGAGTAGAAGCTTTGGAGACTAGAATGTTTAATTAGGCATTCCTTCATGTGGAGAGAGACTGGTCCCAAACGTGTGTGTGTGTGTGTGTGTGAAAGAGAGAGAGAGATGAGTGTGTATGTGTGTACAAGTGTGTGTGTGTGGGGCAGGGGCAGGCATGAGGATGCTGAGTGACAGCTTTCAGGTCACCCTCCTGGGTGCCAGGCAGAGCCTAGCTGATTTCTGGCTCTGCCATTTATCATTAGATTGTGCCAGGTAAAATTGCCAATATTCTACCATTTTTTGACCTTTAAAGACAGCAATCTCATTTCATTCAGCCCAAGAGTTGCATACTCTTAAGCCAGCATCTTGGTCTCTTCAAACCTCTGATTCCTCTGTATAGTGGAGTCAAAAACAGTGCAAACGAGGAGGATTAAACGAAAGATGGTTTAAAACTGGCTTATGCAATTTATACTGCAAAGTACTCTTGACAACTTCAAAGTGTTCTCATGTTCCTCATCTTACTGAACTCATTTAGCAGATTAAGAAACTGAGTCTGAGAAGCCTTTTTTGAGGCAGTCGTAATGTGATGGCATCTCTCAGGGATCTTCTCCTTAATCTCTCAGTTTCCCCATCTCAGAAGCTGAGGATACTTTCTTTGCTTCATGGAGTTAAGAGTGAAACAAATAACAGATGGCATAGTGATGGGAGGTTACTGTGGAAGCTGGTTTCTATGAAAGTGAAAGAAAGTGAAGTCACTCAGTCATGTCCAACTCTCTGCCACCCCATGGGCCGTAGCCTACCACGCTCCTCCATCCATGGGATTCTCCAGGCACGAGTACTGGAGTGGGTTGCCATGTCCTTCTCCAGAGGATCTTCCTGACCCAGGGATCGAACCTGGGTCTCCCACATTGTAGGCAGACACTTTACTGTTTGAGCCACGAGGGAAATCCTTCGAGGATCTAACAATCTAAGGGGGATCATCCTCCCCCTTAGCCTCTCATTTGTACAAGCAGGGCAGAGGTGAGATGATTTCTGGGGTCCCTTTCAGTTTTGTTGGACTCTGCGATCTGTGCTTTAATGCCCTTTCCTATTGGAGGAGTTGGCATTGGCTTTGGTGACCTCTCTCCCCCATCTTACTCTGTCTCCTACCAGTCCCAAAGGAGACTCCTTGCATTTCACAAGGTTCTGCTGCTGTTGTTGAAATTTCAGCAGGTCAAAGTGGAATTTCTCATGCTCTTAAATGAAAATGAGGGACTGTAATATGGACCTTTAGGATCCAGAGAGCATCATGGCCCATCCCCTTGTACAATTTTGAAAGCAAGCTTATCCATACCTGTACATAGTGCGCCATGAAAGCTAGTGCAGTAGAAAGAACCCAGGCTTTGGATTTCAACGTGCACCTCCCCACACTTCCACTGGGTTGGCAAAAAGTTCATTTAGATTTATGGAAAAACTCGAATGAAGTTTTTGGCCAATACTTCTTATCCTAGAGCAGAAGTTACTAAACTTCTCTGGTCCTCAGCTTTCTCTTGGAACTGAGTCCTGACCCTCTGGAGTAGTCATGAGGGTGAAATGAGATTAAAGGGGAGTGGATGTACAAAGGGTGGTCCACAGCAAGTGCTCCATAAATATTTGCTTGCATCTCTTTACTTATATTCCTGGAGGAGGGTATGGTAACCCACTCCAGTATTCTTGTCTGGAGAATCCCATGGACAGAGGAGCATTGTGGGCTACAGTCCATAAGTGGCAAAGAGTTGGACATGACTACTTATTTGTGTGGAACACTTTATAATTTTATAAAATAATCATTCATACTTTAAGTGAACCTGCTCTCACAACAGTATTGTGAAATAGTCTATTAAAAGGTAAGGATAAACTCATTAATAAATCAGCTTTGCTTGCAAAGAACATGAAGTCTGGAAGGTGGGCTGGGAAAGTAAGTCACCCGGTGAGTTAATGATGGAGCTCAGATTAGAAGCCAGGTCACTGGATCATGACGTGGGGTTTCTTCACATTATTTCTCTCTTCTATCCCCCATCCAATGGAGTGGAATATTAGCAGGCAAATGTGTGACCTTGATGCTGTTTTCCTTCTTTGGACTGTGCCTAAGTGTCCAGCATTATGCTTCAGAAGATCACAGTTTGATTTCCAGCTCCGCTGTTTAACATCTCTGGGATCTTGAACAAGTCACTTAACTTCCTGGAAACCCACTTTTGTCATGTCTAGAATGGGTGTCGTCATTGATAACATTTATTGAGCACTGACATGTGCCAGGCACTGTTCTATATACTCTATGTGGATCGTACCTTTTATTTTATTCTTTTCTTAGGTTAAAATTTTTTTTTTCTTCATTTTTCTGTGCCAGGTCTTAGTTGAGGTATGTGGGATCTAGTTCCCTGACCAGGGATCAAACCCAGACCCCCTGCATTGGGAGCATGGAGTCTTAGCCGCTGGACCACCAGGGAAGTCCCAGATTGTGCTTTTTAATCCTCCAACAAACATACACCTGAAACATGTTACAAGGAAGAACAAATTCTGTTCACCCAAGCACTGATGTCAGAGAACATGTGCTCTCTGTTTTACCTCATCCTGTCTCTCAAAGTCGTTGTGAAAATTCAGCGAGAAGTTAAGTGAGGTGAGGACTTTAGAANCTGTTTGAGCCACGAGGGAAATCCTTCGAGGATCTAACAATCTAAGGGGGATCATCCTCCCCCTTAGCCTCTCATTTGTACAAGCAGGGCAGAGGTGAGATGATTTCTGGGGTCCCTTTCAGTTTTGTTGGACTCTGCGATCTGTGCTTTAATGCCCTTTCCTATTGGAGGAGTTGGCATTGGCTTTGGTGACCTCTCTCCCCCATCTTACTCTGTCTCCTACCAGTCCCAAAGGAGACTCCTTGCATTTCACAAGGTTCTGCTGCTGTTGTTGAAATTTCAGCAGGTCAAAGTGGAATTTCTCATGCTCTTAAATGAAAATGAGGGACTGTAATATGGACCTTTAGGATCCAGAGAGCATCATGGCCCATCCCCTTGTACAATTTTGAAAGCAAGCTTATCCATACCTGTACATAGTGCGCCATGAAAGCTAGTGCAGTAGAAAGAACCCAGGCTTTGGATTTCAACGTGCACCTCCCCACACTTCCACTGGGTTGGCAAAAAGTTCATTTAGATTTATGGAAAAACTCGAATGAAGTTTTTGGCCAATACTTCTTATCCTAGAGCAGAAGTTACTAAACTTCTCTGGTCCTCAGCTTTCTCTTGGAACTGAGTCCTGACCCTCTGGAGTAGTCATGAGGGTGAAATGAGATTAAAGGGGAGTGGATGTACAAAGGGTGGTCCACAGCAAGTGCTCCATAAATATTTGCTTGCATCTCTTTACTTATATTCCTGGAGGAGGGTATGGTAACCCACTCCAGTATTCTTGTCTGGAGAATCCCATGGACAGAGGAGCATTGTGGGCTACAGTCCATAAGTGGCAAAGAGTTGGACATGACTACTTATTTGTGTGGAACACTTTATAATTTTATAAAATAATCATTCATACTTTAAGTGAACCTGCTCTCACAACAGTATTGTGAAATAGTCTATTAAAAGGTAAGGATAAACTCATTAATAAATCAGCTTTGCTTGCAAAGAACATGAAGTCTGGAAGGTGGGCTGGGAAAGTAAGTCACCCGGTGAGTTAATGATGGAGCTCAGATTAGAAGCCAGGTCACTGGATCATGACGTGGGGTTTCTTCACATTATTTCTCTCTTCTATCCCCCATCCAATGGAGTGGAATATTAGCAGGCAAATGTGTGACCTTGATGCTGTTTTCCTTCTTTGGACTGTGCCTAAGTGTCCAGCATTATGCTTCAGAAGATCACAGTTTGATTTCCAGCTCCGCTGTTTAACATCTCTGGGATCTTGAACAAGTCACTTAACTTCCTGGAAACCCACTTTTGTCATGTCTAGAATGGGTGTCGTCATTGATAACATTTATTGAGCACTGACATGTGCCAGGCACTGTTCTATATACTCTATGTGGATCGTACCTTTTATTTTATTCTTTTCTTAGGTTAAAATTTTTTTTTTCTTCATTTTTCTGTGCCAGGTCTTAGTTGAGGTATGTGGGATCTAGTTCCCTGACCAGGGATCAAACCCAGACCCCCTGCATTGGGAGCATGGAGTCTTAGCCGCTGGACCACCAGGGAAGTCCCAGATTGTGCTTTTTAATCCTCCAACAAACATACGCCTGAAACATGTTACAAGGAAGAACAAATTATTTTCACCCAAGCACTGATGTCAGAGAACATGTGCTCTCTGTTTTACCTCATCCTGTCTCTCAAAGTCGTTGTGAAAATTCAGCGAGAAGTTAAGTGAGGTGAGGACTTTAGAAGTGGCATTCTACAAAGACAAAGAATTACAAGTGGTATTAAGATTAGCTTCATGACTCATGTAAATGATTTCTTTATAGGCGCAATTGAGTCTTAGAACTTAGATTACAGTTTTCTTTAGTTATGTTTTCCCCTTTAGCTAAAGAGAGGTCTTTCAAAATCAAAATGTAATAATTGCTATATTTAAATAGGGAGCACACATAGTTTTAAAATAGATTGTTTGAAAGTTCAGCATCTCCGCACTGACTTTCAATTGCTATCAATTGATGATTTTTCCATCCAGAACTTTAGACGATAACCTTCTTTAGTCATCATCTGTTCTTCACAGCAGAAACGTCCTAGGATTGTGTGCCCATCTGCCCTCACTCCCTCCTTCTGTTACCTCCATCACTTGTCACTGTCATGGAACCCAGACTCACTGCCCCTGTGAAGGGAGAGATCGTGCCTTAACACTTCCCTCGGGCTGGGAAAATAGAATCTTGATTTTTAAAAGAAGAGGAGGAACCAGAGAATCCAAGAGCCCTGATTTTTCAGTCCTTTCAATGATTTGGAGGAAGGCCCCAGTGACCCTGCATCTTTGGGGCCCTCTGTAGCTGCCTTTACCAGTTCTCGTGTTCTGGATTCTCTCCTCCTGTTTCTCTGTGAAAAAGAACTCAGCCTTCCTCATTTCTGGAGAAAGCAAGCACAGAGCCTCTTGGTAGTCTTCTTAGGAGTTTTACTGCTAACTCCATAGAGGAAAGGGATGGAGGTGACAAGTTGTGGGAAGGTTGGACAACATATAAAATCTTAAAATTCTTAGTACAGGCATTTTCTGTAAACACAAAAGGGACTTGACTGATCTTTTCTTGGCTTTGCAGCTAACTCCTTTCTTTCTTCTCATCTTGGCCTACACTGGGCTTCCCTGGTGGTTCAGCGGGTGAAGAATCCACAGGAGACCTGAGTTTGATCCCTGGGTCACAGAAGATCTCCTGGAGGAGGGCATGACAACCTACTCCATTATTCATGGACAGAGGAGCCTTTATGGGGTTTCAAAGTCAGCCATGACTGAAGCGACAAAGCATAGCACAAGCCTAAGCTGTCTCATTTTCATTTATTTCCAGCAGTTATTGAGAACAATAACTTTGAATCCTCCAAATCCAGTAGAGGGGGACAGAGGTACATGTTGAGGATAAGAGAGCCTTGGCTAGGGACTCATGCCACCAGGCGGCTGCATCCGTCTCTGTCGGCGCCTATTGGTTGTGCTGCTTGTCTCCCCTCCTCTCAGCCTGCAGGTCTCATTCTCA
This sequence comes from Neotragus moschatus, assembly GCA_006410615.1. Lineage (NCBI taxonomy): Eukaryota > Metazoa > Chordata > Mammalia > Artiodactyla > Bovidae > Neotragus > Neotragus moschatus. The sequence goes on along the minus strand of SJYA01000068.1, from coordinate 31,631 downwards.
ATTCTCGCTTTGCTTATAAGATGATATTAGAACACGGTATCTGATAAATGATGCAGCGGATCAATAGAGAGGAAAAGTATTAAATAAATGTCTCTTAAACAGCTAGTCATCAAATAGGAAGAAATCACTTGATTATCTTAGATCACAGCTTACCCAGCACGAAATATCAGAAATGGATGAAAGACTGAAATTTAAAATACATCAGACAATAAGAGAAGAAAATAAACTACTTACCAAATCCTAGTAGGGACAAAGACTGTTTAACTATTAGAAGCCAAAAAAAAAAAAAGAAAGAAATCAACTGAGTTGTTTATATACAAACTAAAACTTTAAAAAAAAAAAACCCAAAACTAAAACTTATGTCATGTAAGAAACAGGATAAGCAAAACAAAATAATCTTTACACTATAGATAAATCATAGGACACATGACAAAGAGCTGGTATAAAGAGCTCACAAAACCTAATTTAAAAAGCACATTCTATTCCTAATGAATTAACTGATTAAAAAAAACACTAACAGAGATATCAAAAATGAAGAAATTAGGAGATAAGCCTTTAATAAATTGTACAACTCACTAATTATCAAAGCAGTGAGGTTCCATTTCCTTTGCTCACTAAACTAAGATCAAAAAAACTGTTTGCAATGATTATATTCAAAGTTGGGGAGTACAGTTAAGACAGGCTTTTTGTGTACACGTTGATGCACTGCTGTGGAACAGCATGACAAACTATACTTTGGGAGTATGTATCGGGGGCCTTAAATATGTTCATATCTTTTGGTCCAAAATTTTTACTTCTGGGATTATGTCATAGCATAATATTAGTTTGGGGATAAGCTATGGGCCAAAGATGTTTGTTAGATTTAAAAATGTTTCAAAACGAAAGTATGAAATGTTTCAAAATGAAAGTATGAAATGTTTCAAAATGAAAGTATGTTCATGCTTCAATAAAATGGAAACGTTGACATGTACCCTGGTTATATCCACTTGATGGACTAGCACACACATTTAAAATGATGATTACAAAAATTAGAAAATTGCAAAGCAAAAATTAAAGAATAAAATTTCTAGGAAAATATTATTTCCATTACGTTTAAAAATAAGAAGATAGATTCTTGGGAATGGGGATTAGTTTATTTTCTGTAGTTTCCAAATTATTTATCTTATTATTTTTAACAAACACATGTTTGTGTGTATGAAACTTGAGCATACACATATGTATGTAAATATATGTCAGTTTATGTATAACTATATATATGAATAAATTTAACAATAGAATGGAAAAGACTAGAGATCTCTTCAAGAAAATTAGAGATACCAAGAGAACATTTCATGCAAAGATGGGTACAATAAAAGACAGAAATGGTATGGATCTAATAGAAGCAGAAGATATTAAGAAGTGGCAAGAATACATAGAAGAACTATACAAAAAAGATCTCATTACCCAGATAACCATGATAGTGTGATCACTCACCTTGAGCCAGACATCCTAGAGTCCGAAGACAAGTGGGCTTCAGGAAGCATCACTGTGAACAAAGCTAGTGGAGGTGATGGAATTCCAGCTGAGATATTTCAAGTCCTAAAAGATGATGCTGTTAAAGTGCACTCAATATGCCAGCAAATTTGGAAAACTCAGCAGTGGCCACAGGACTGGAAGAGGTCAGTTTTTATTTCAATCTAAAGAAAGGCAATGCCAAAATATGTTCAGACTACCACACAATTGCACTCATTTTAAAAGCCAGAAAAGTTATGCTCAAAATTCTCCAAGCCAGGCTTCAACAGTACATGAACCGTGAATTTCCATATGTACAAGCTGGATCTAGAAAAGGCAGAGGAACCAGAAATCAAATTGCCAACATCCACTGGATCACTGAAAAAGCAAGAGTTCCACAAAAACATCTACTTCTGCTTTATTGACTACACCAAAGCCTTTGACTGTGTGGATCACAACAAACTGTGGAAAATTCTTTAAGAGATGGGAATATCAGACCACCTGACCTGCCCCCTGAGAAATCTGTATGCAGGTCAAGAAGGAACAATTAGAACTGGATGTGGAACAGCAGACTGGTTCCAAATTGGGAAAGGAGTACATCAAGGCTGTATATTGTCACCCTGCTTGTTTAACTTATATCAGAGTATATCATGTGAAATGCAGGGCTGGATGAAGCACACGCTGGAATCAAGATTACCAGGAGAAATGTCAATAACCTCAGATATGCAGAAGACACCACCCTGGCAGAAAGCAAGGAGGAACTAAGGAGCCTCTTGATGAAAGTGAAAGAGGAGAGAGAAAAAGATGGCTTAAAACTCAACATTCAGAAAACTAAGATCATGGGATCTGGTCCCATCACTTCATGGCAAATAGATGGGGAAACGATGGAAACAGTGAGAGACTTTATTTTTGGGGGGCTCCAAAATCACTGCAGATGGTGACTGCAGCCATGAAATTAAAAGACGGTTGCTCCTTGGAACAAAAGCTATGACCAACCTACACAGCATATTAAAAAGCAGAGACATTATTTGCTGACAAATGTCCATCTAGTCAAATCTATGGTTTTTCCAGTGGTCATGTATGGAGGAGAGAGTTGGACTGTAAAGAAAGCTGAGCGCTGAAAAATTGATGCTTTTGAACTGTGGTGTTGGAGAAGACTCTCGAGAGTCCCTTGCAGATCTCTCTGCAAGGAGATCCAACCAGTGAATCCTAAAGAAAATCAGTATTGAATATTCATTGGAAGGACTGATGCTAAAGCTGAAACTCCAATACTTTGGCCACTTGATGTAAAGAACTGACTCATTTGAAAAGACTTTGATGCTGGGAAAGACTGAAGGCAGGATCTCTTCTCCAAGGAAGGACAGAGGATGAGATGGCTGGATGGCGTCACTGACTGAATGATGATAGAGCCCCTGGTGATGGGCCATCAAGGTGGGATTCCAGACACAATGCACAATTTTGGGAGTAAGATTACTTATCAGGGATTTTTCTGCATCCCTCATAGAAGAACTTCCTCCTGAACCCAAATTCAGTTCTGGAAGCTTTGTGAAACCTATGAGACAAGCAAACTGATGAAAAAAGTGAGTCTTTAGGGTAAAAAAATACACACGGACCATGTTTTGTTTAGAGTCAGTTTCTTGGAATTTGCTACATTTCAGACTCCACAGAGGATATCAGCGATGCCTATGATCTAGGATCCTGGGACAGTTTCTCTGTCTGGTGCTTTCAGCAACCTAATAACAGAGACAGGGACTGGGGGGAACCAGAGGCCCTGTGCACGCAAGGACTGTCTTTCAGGAGGGGATATGGAGGGCTGGTTATGAGACAGGGAGTCCCTTGGCCACCTGTGCCCCTAGAGCTTTTTCGCAGGCTTCCAGAACACATACTCTAAGTGCATTCCATTCTCTTTCCCTCTTCCTGTCTCTTTTCCTTCCTCCTTCCCTCCTCTCTCTGTATTTCCTTTTTTTTTTTTTTTTCCTACAAAAGTATTTCTTTAGTCCTTGTGTTATACTAGTGGGACTTTCTTGGTGGCTCTGATGGTAAGAATCTGCCTGCCAACCAGGAGATGCAAGTTCAGTCCCTGAATCAGGTAGATCCTCTGGAGAAGGAAACGGCTACTCACGCCAGTACTCTTGCCTGGAGAATTCCATGGAGGAGCCTGGTGGGCTACAGTCCATGGGGTTGCAAAGAGTCTGACATGACTGTGTAGCTAACAGCCTCCCGCCCCTGTGGGTGTGCTTAATGGGTGAACAAATAAAATGACAGTACCGTGCAAGCAGTGCTGTGAAAGATAAGCAAGGGCTCTGGGGGAGGACAGAGGGGGAGCAGCAGTCCAGCTGGGGGAGGAGGACAAGGAGGACTTCCTAAAAGCGAGGAAAGCCCATGTGACCTGAAATCCATGAGGGATCAGGCAGTGAGGGGGTACAGCTAAGGGGCTGCACAGGCAGAGGTCAGTGGTTAGTCTCACGGGACAGTGTATCTCTGCTTGTCTGACCAAAGCTGTGTGTGCGTGTGGGTATCTATGTCTGTGTCTGTGTGTCTGTGTGTGCGTGTGTGTGTGTGCATGTATAGTTGTGTGTGTGTGTGAGCATGTGTGCGTGAAAGTGTGTAATAAGCCAAATGTCAACATGTGGCCCAGGAGATGGGGAAAGGAAGAAAGAGAATGGGAGAGAAAGGAGAAGGGAAGAAAAAGGAGGGAGCCAAGAGAGGGAAGTGGGAGTTGAATGAGATGATCTGAGTCATCTTTCTTGGAAAACCCAAGGGATAGAGACCTGACAAATGGACTCTTGGTGCTTTTCCCATTCCTCATACTGTGCTCAGATCTGAGGAACTGGAGGAGTGCTATCTCACCATTACTGGTGGTGGAAGAAAGGAGAGCATACCTAGAAAATAAGGCTAAACACTGAAAATTTCAGGGCAGAGAGAGCACAAGGCGGGCTGGAAGAATCAGAAGAGTCTTTCCAGGAGAGGTGAGTGTTGTGGAGCGGGTCTGAGGCAAACTCTGCAGAGCTGGCCAGAGTCCTACTCGGGTCCTGACGGGGGAGCCATGTGGGAGTTGCTCTTTTGTGGCTGACAGCGTGGATCTGGGTTCCAGGGCTCAGGATGCTGCTGCTGGGAGCTCTTCTACTGCTACTAGCCCTGCCCAGTCATGGCCAGGACACCATGCAAGGGCCCCCGCTGCCCAAGGGGGCCTGCGCAGGTTGGATGGCAGGCATTCCAGGGCATCCTGGCCACAACGGGACCCCAGGCCGGGATGGCAGAGATGGCACCCCTGGTGAGAAGGGTGAGAAAGGAGATCCAGGTAAGAATAAAGGCTTTGGCATCCTCCCGTCACAGACTCCTCCCGGGTAGAGAAAGGCTTCTAAAACTACGAGAGGGCAATAGTTACTGACTACAGCCCTTGTGCACGAAAGAAACAAAGCTTTTTGATGTGACCCATAAGCAGCCTAAAGTGAACTGTGGATTGGCCTTCTAGGGGTGAACACACATGGTCCCTTTAAAACCAAGTACCCTTGGCTCTGCTCTACCCACACCACCTTCCCCATCCTATTTCCCACCTGAGCCTCATCCATCCCTATTCTCAGTCTGCTTATATTTCTATTTTCCTTAATGTCCCCTTAGTTCCCACTCTATCTAGTGGCATTCAACCACACTTTCTGAGACCTCCTGCAGGTCACAGTCCTTTTCTTGGAGAACTCTTGCCCTAGTGCACAGGACTGGTAGACGTTACTACCAGAAGGTCTACTCCAAATATGCCAAAATGAATACAGACAAATGCCCAAAGAGTGGAATAGAGAGCAAATGCCCTTGGTGCAGACCTGGATTGACAATGAAGGCTTTCAGGAGGAGGCGGGGCTCGAGTGAGACCTTGAAGTATGGGTATTGGGCAACCTAGACAGAGGGGACAGAAGAGTCCCCTATGTACAATTGGTTGAGCCTGGACATAAAGTACTAGCAGGGTGGAGGGTCTGTGATGGAGACTTTTGGAGATAAGGTTGGAAAGGAATTTATGGGAGCCTGTGTTGTAGGGGGATGTGGAGGAGAAGGTTATGGCCGTCCCTTTTGGGAGCTCTTGTTGGTTCCTTGCTCTGTAAGCCAAGCAGATTGTAGGTAGGGGCCACAGGGACAGTGTTTTAGACTGAAACCAACCTAAACAGGAGTTCTGTTCCTTGGGTCACTGAGGTCTTCTTGTTCTCTAGGTCTTGTTGGTCCTAAGGGTGACACTGGTGAAACTGGAATCACTGGGATTGAAGGTCCCCGAGGCTTTCCAGGAGTCCCAGGCAGAAAGGGAGAACCTGGAGAAAGTGCCTATGTATACCGCTCGGCATTCAGTGTGGGACTGGAGAGCCGGGTCACTGTCCCCAATGTTCCCATTCGTTTTACCAAGATCTTCTACAACCAGCAAAACCACTATGATGGCACCACTGGCAAATTCCTCTGCAATATTCCTGGGCTGTACTACTTCTCCTACCACATCACTGTCTACTTGAAGGATGTGAAGGTCAGCCTCTATAAGAACGACAAGGCCCTGCTCTTCACCCACGACCAGTTCCAGGACAAAAACGTGGACCAGGCCTCTGGCTCCGTGCTCCTCTATCTGGAGAAGGGTGACCAAGTCTGGCTCCAGGTGTACGAGGGTGAAAATCACAACGGGGTCTATGCAGATAACGTCCACGACTCCACCTTCACAGGCTTCCTTCTCTACCATAACATTGAATGAGCACCATTAACTCAGAGTCCCCACTGGGCCAAGCAGCACAAAGTGAAAGAAGAAGACCAATTTTATTATCTAGCTGGGGGATTCCGAACATCATTCATTCATTCATTGATCAAGTACCTTTTTTAGGAAATGATATACTATGTTCCCAGGACAGTCTTGAAGAAGACATGTCCCCTGGCCTCAAGGATCTGTTACTCAGTGGTAATGGAAGGCTGATAACATTTACTGGGGAGTTTCACATACATGGCAAGATAACTAACTACAAGAAAGTATTTGACAGTGATATTTTGTGCCTGCTGTTTTTCCTTATGTTCACGTCAATCCTATGAAGTACACAGGAAAATATTCTTCTCTTTTTCACACTTGCAGTCCTGAGGGTGAGAGAGCTGTGTGCCTAAGTCACACAGGCATTAAGCAGCAGAATTAGCAATCCAACCCAGGGCTGTGGACCTTTTCCAGTATATTGTGTCTATTTTAAGGACTATATAGCCTTTTGGTAGAGTCTTGGTAGGGGTCTCCCACCACCTCATCTGAGGCCCTTTGAACTGGCCTTCACCACACATTAAGCAGTTCCTTTGAAGCACTCCCTCAGAGAAGGTGGCTCCATGACGAGGCCCCATTCCAGCTGGGCTACTCCATGCTTCCTCTTCTTTATGTCTTTCCTCAGACCCTTCTCTCTTGCCCGGAAAGTTGACTCCATCTCCACATGTTCACATCTTCCCTATTCCTCAAGACCACCAGGTTGGGAAGCTTCTATGATGTGATATCTCTTCTTTCCTGCAAGTCTTCCTCACGCCTGGGCCCCTTTGCCCTTCCATGTGTCACCATGGATGAGAGTCCTGGGTCTGCAAGACAGCCTCCTGCAGGCCAGGGATAACTACCCACAGAGGATCATGCTTCCTGCACACTGAATCCCCTTGCAGGTCCTTGACTGATGCCTCATGAAGATCAAACTCTGGAACCTCCTATCTACCCAGAGTTAACTCCATTTCTGTCTCTCCATATAACCAATCCCTATCTACAAAAACAGTTTTATTTTAGGAACTCCTTGATTTTAAACTCCTAATCTTTGTTCCACTGGATGGCTTGAATCTTTTCCACTGAGGTTAGGGATGACTGTGCTTTCCAGAACACTTAAAGAATTTTCCCTTAAGGAAGTAGCTCGAGCCTGCAAAATGCAAAGCCCATGAAAGAAGCTGGAAACTATTCTTTCTTTGAGCACCAACAGGGTCAGGGGAGACCTGGGCCTCCTGTATCTACTCTTGCTCTTTAAGAAGTATTAAAAAAAGAAATAAAATGAAGAAAAGAAAATGATAACTGAGATGACTATTTTAATTAGCTTGATTGTGGTGATTGCTTCACAATGTATGTCTGTATCAAATCATCAAATTGTACACCTTAAATACATGTACTTTGAATTGTTAAATATTCCTCAAAAAAATAAAAAAAGGAATTACAGATGGTTAATGGTGGTAATCATCCTCTCAGGATGAAGATGAGTGATGCTCTTCAAAGATTTTAGCAAAAGCAGAGCTAATAGCATTCTGTATAAATATAGAAATGTAAAACTTAGCTATTTGCTTGCAGTTTTAAATTCTGAATGATTTCCTTTTGACTATTCATTAGGCAATTATGATATTTACATATAAGGCTTAGTTTTTTAAAATGCTTGTATATCATTATTTTCTACAAGTAAAGATACTATTCAGCATTAAAAGTAGAACACTTATTTCACGGATCTTTTGTTTTCATTTTTGGAGAAGACATGGGTTTAGAGAGGGATGAAGAGGGGGTAAACCTTGTGTTTATCAGAACTCAATTTTGTGAATGACAGATAAAATGTCCTTGCATTTCATTGGCTTTGGTTGGATTCTGTGCTCATCTCTGACCAGTCACTGGAGTTAGGAGGATGTAACATATTTATTGACCTAACTGATTATGGCTCAGGCTGGAGGAGTATTTTCCTTAAAGCAAAATCTGGACAGTTACCAAAGTGGTAGATTCAAGCCTTTGCTATCTTGTCACATGTACCACTCAGAGTTTGGTCTGGGATTTTAGTAGCTTAATTCTTTTTTTAAAAAATATTTATTTGCCTGTGCCGGGTCTTAGTTGTGGCACGCTGGATCTCAATCTTTATGGTGGCCTGTGGGATCTTTTAGTTTCAGCACATGGGATCTAGATCCCTGACTGGGGTGGAATCCAAGTCCCTTGCATTGGGATCGAGGAGTCTTGGCCAGTGGACCACCACAGAAGTCCCTGTAGTTTAATTCTTGAAGTCTCTGCTATGCTTCTTTTGGTCTGTTCTGCATGTGTACACTAGGGATTGAGTCTGGGACTTAGGGAGGGTCTCAAACATAATTAGCAGAGGTCCTGTTTCAGCTCTTTCCTCTCTGGCATGTCCCTATATTCTCCAGCCCCCAGGGACCCTCCTTTCCCTTATTCTTTATTGCTAGGAAACTAGGGTTCTCTCTGAATTTTATATTCTCACACTACTGTTCAGTCTTGTGTGACTTCGGCTATCTTGAGGGGGATAAAGCAGCAAGAGAAAAGAAAAAAAGGTGGGCTACAGAAAACAAGGGTTACCCACACTATTTGAATAGCATGGTCCATTTCGCTGGTTTCTCTGATCAGAGAGAGAGAGAGATTTTTGGAGGAGGGAGTGAATTTTAGATGCTTGTTTTGCTGCTGTTGCTGTGGCAATGCAGCCAGTGCTTGGGGCTGATCCTGGCAGAGCTGGAAGAAAAAAGAGAAAAGAAAGCATATTTTTAAAGGTGGGATTTCTCTTATACTCTCTGTCACGCAGGAATTGCTTTTTCTGGTCTTAGCAAGGAGGTGATTTCTCCTGGAAATTGTGATTTCTCCCAACAGTGTCTAAAACACAATTATAGGACTTGGCCTGCCTTCAGGTCAAATCCATGAGACAAAGAAGGAAAAAACCCCATAAAACTCAGCCAAGCTATGAGCTATTCAAGTTTGGACTTCAGCCCTCAATCTTTCTGCCACTATTTACTTTTTAGACTCTTTGGATTTGTTTTTCTGCAGTGTTTAGAGTTTTGAGTTGTAATCACTGGGAAAGGTAGAATCTGCCTGCAGAAGACTCAAGTTTGATCCCTGGGTTGGGAAGATCCCCAGGAGAAGAGAATGGCCACCCACTCCAGTGTTCTTGCCTGGAGAATCCCCTGGATAGAGGCACCTGGCAGGCTACAGTCCATGGGGTCACAAAAGGTCGAACACAACTGAGCGAGTAACACACACACACACATCTTGGCTGGTACCAGACAGCCCATGTCCCATTATAGTCCTGAAGAAAGACAAAGGGCAGGAATTGAGTGATGGCAGGAGCCCCAAGAAGGCACATAAATTACCCTGACATTGATGGAAGTCAAAGAAAATAAGTCCAGTCTTGAGACTTGAGATAGTCCATTGTTGAAGAAAGAATGTGGAGGGTACTGAACACCCCTTGGCCAAGGAAGGCTGGGGTCAGGTGAGGTCTTGATTATAAACCCAGCCTCCGATTCTTCCTGTGTGTGGAGTGACTGGTAAGACTATATCACATGCTGTGCAGAAGCAAAAGCAGTTAGCCTGACTCCACAACAGGGATCAAAGCAGAAATACTTACCTCCAATTCAGCAGTGTATTTAGGAATGTTTGGAAACACCTAGGTTTTTAGTAAGATTTGGAAAGAACTTGATTTTTTCCTTTATCTTTTCAGTTCTCACTCAGGTATTTTATAGCAAGTAAACATGATCTTGAATGAAATTCACTATGTAAAAACCACACTTTCCCAAAAGGGAAGAAATGAAAATGCAGAGACCACTTTCCTTTATTCATTATGTGTGCCTCACAAGATCAGTTTAAGTGGGATTCTGGGGCCAGGCTCAAGGTTTAAAGTGCAATTCAGTTTGTGTCAGTTAAGTTAGGGCTGTAAACAGGTCAAGCCTTCAGCTTTGACTGAGTGTAGAATTGATGCTTTTGAACTGTGGTGTTGGAGAAGACTCTTGAGAGTCCCTTGGACTGCAAGGAGATCCAACCAGTCCATTCTAAAGGAGATCAGCCCTGGGATTTCTTTGGAAGGAATGATGCTAAAGCTGAAACTCCAGTACTTTGGCCACCTCATGCGAAGAGTTGACTCATTGGAAAAGACTCTGATGCTGGGAGGGACTGGGGGCAGAAGGAGAAGGGGATGACAGAGGATGAGATGGCTGGATGGCATCACTGACTCGATGGGCATGAGTCTGAGTGAACTCCGGGAGTTGGTGATGGACAAGGAGGCCTGGCGTGCTGTGATTCATGGGGTCACAAAGAGTCGGACACGACTGAGCAACTGAACTGAACTGAACTGAAGTGGACACCTGCTGGATGTTCTTCCATTTCTCCCTGCATGTTGGAGCCACTCCCATGCCCTGCCCTTCAGGCAACCCTGGGGGCCTGTCCTAATTCCTTTCTCCTAGATGTCATAAAATGGACCAAACTAGATGCTTCATCTAAGCTGGGCCATCCAGAGTTCCTCCAGCAATGAACTAGGATGGATGTGAAATATGCAGATTTGAGACTCAGGGGTGGCCAACTTCTGCCCCATGGTCTAGAGATAGAAGCAGCCCAGCTGTAGAGAAAAAACAGGCTGAGAGAGAAGCAAAACTGAAAGTCAGAGAGAGAGAGAGAGAGAGAGAGCGNAGTTGGTGATGGACAGGGAGGCCTGGCGTGCTGCGATTCACAGGGTCACAAAGAGTCGGACACAACTGAGCGACTAAACTGAACTGAACTGAAGGAGACAAGAGCTATATACAGAAAAATATAAGACACTGAAAAAAGAAATCAAAAATGACATAAACAGATGGAGAGATACTCCATGTTTCTGAGGCAGGAGAATCAATATTGTGAAAATGACTAAACTACCAAATGCAATCTACAGATTCAATGCAATCCCTATCAAATCACCAATGGCAGTTTTCACAGAACTAGAACAAAAAAACTCACAATTCATATGGAAACAAAAAGGACCCAGAATAATGAAAGCAATCTTGAGAAAGAAGAATGGAGCTGGAGGAATCAACCTTCCTAACTTCAGACTATACTACGAAGCTACAGTCTCAAGACAGTATGATACTGGCACAAAAACAGAAATATAGACCAATGGAACAAAATAGAAAGCCCAGAGATAAGCCCAAGCAACACCTATGGACACCTTATTTTTGACAAAGGAGGCAAGAATATACAATGGGGCAAAGACAGTCTCTTCAGTAAGTGCTGCTGAGAAAACTGGACAGCTATGTGTAGAATAAAATTAGAACGCTTCCTAACATCATATACAAAGAAAAACTCAAAATGGATTAAAGACATAAATGTAAAACCAGAAACTACAAAACCTCTAGAGGAAAACATAGTCAGAACACTCTCTAACATAAACCACAGCAAGATCCTCTTTGACTCACCTCCTAGAATAATAGAAATAAAAACAAAAACAAACAAGTGGGACCTAACCAAATGTAAAAGCTTTTGCACTTAAAGCTTGTTTCCTTAAACCAAAGGAAACTTTAAGCAAGGTGAAAAGACAACCCTTAGAATGGGAGAAAATAATAGCAACTGAAACAACTAACAAAGAATTAATTTCAAAAATATACAAGAAACTCACACAACTCAATATGAGAAAAACAAACCACCTACTCAACAATTGGGCAAAAGACCTAAACAGACATTTCTCCAAAGAAGACATAGAAATGGCTCATAAACAGGTGAAAAGATGCTCAACATCATTCATTATTAGAGAAATGCAAGTCAAAACTACAATGAGTCAGTCTCATATCAGTCAGAATGTCCATCATAAAAAAATCTACAAACAGTAAGTGCTGGAGAGGGTGTGGAAAAAAGCGAACCCTCTTGCACTGCTGGTGAAAATGTAAATTGATACACCCTTTATGGAAGACCGTATGGAGATTTCTTTTAAAACTACGAATAAAATCACCATATGACCCAGCAATTGCACTACTAGCCATATGCCCTGAGGAAACCAAAACTGAAAATGACACCTGTACTCCAATGTTCACTGCAGTACTATTTACAATAGCTAGGATATGGAAGCAACCTAGATGTCCATTGGCAGATGAAGAGATAAAAAAGCTGTGGTACATATGCACAATGGACTATTACTCAGACATAACAAGGAATACCTTTGAGCCATCTGTAATGAGATGGATGAGCCTAGAGCCTATTACACAGAACAACGTCAGTCAGGAAGAGAAAAACAAATACCTAAACTAACATATATATGGAATCTAGAAAGATGGTACTGATAACCTATTTGCAAGGCAGCAATAGAGACACAGAGAAAAGACTCATGGACATGGATGGGGGAAAGGAGAGGGCGGGCTGTATGAACAAAAGTTACCATGGAAACACATTACCATATGTAAAACTGATAGTCATAGGGAGGTGGCTCTATGACTCAGGAAACTCAAACCTGAGCTCTGAGACAACCTAGAGGGGTGGGATGGGGAGGGATGAGGGAGGCAGGATCAAGAGGCAGGGGACATAGGTATACCTATGGCTGATTCATGTTGATGTTTGGCAGAAACCAACACAATACTGTAAAGCAATTATTCTACAATTAAAAATAAGTTTAATTATTGAAAAATTATGCTGCTTGCTCTTAGGAAACTCAAAATTCAGTAAGACAGAAAAAACACGCAGAATCCATGATAGATTCTTAGTTGTTGAGGGAGGAATATGTACCTATTCAGTTTGATAAATGCAGTGAAAAAACAGATTCTATGGGGTCATGAACAGGAAGAAATGGGTTCTTAATAAATCCTTATGACTAAACAAACTTTAAAGAATGAGGTCGAATTTTTCAAAAGATGACATAGAGATGGCTAACAGGCACATGTGCTAATTACTGGAGAAATGCAAATCAAAGCCACAATGCAGTATCACCTTATACCTGTCAGAATGGCTATCCTCAAAAAGTTTATAAATAATAAATGTTAAAGAGGATATAGAGAGAAAGGTGTCCATTCAGTGCTGATAGGAATGTAATTAATAACAGCACTATGGAAACATTAAGTTGTTGCTGCTTAGTTGCTAAGTCACGTCCTACTCCTTTGTAACCCATGAACCTGAGCCCACCAAGCTCCTCGGTCTATGTGACTTGCCATGCAAGAATACTGGAGTGGGTTGCCACTTTTTCCTCCAGGGGATCTTCCTGACCCAGGAATTGAACCTGGGTCTCCTGCATTGGCAGGTAGATTCTTTACCACAGAGCCACCAGGAAAGCCCATGGAAACAGCATGGAGGGTCCTTTAAGAAACTAGAACTACCATATGATCCAACAATTCCACTCCTGGGCATACACCGGAAAAAAGAAAAAAAAAAAGGTAACTTGAAAAGATACATGTACTCCAGTGGTCACAGCAGCACTATTTATAATAGCCAAGACATGGAAGCAACCCAAGTGCCTATCAACAGACACTGGGTTAAGAAGATATGCTGTGTATGTACAATAGTCTGTTATTCAGTCACATAAAAAGAACAAACTACTGTCATCATCACCAATGAGAATGGAAGTAGAGAATACTATGCTTAGTGAATTTAGTCAGAAAAACAAATATATTATATGTAATTTATATGTGGAATTAAAAAACTAATACAGATGAATTTATATACAAAACAAACACACAAATATAGAAAACTTGTGGTTACCACAGGGGACACAGAAGGGGAGAGAGTCAAACTAGGGGTGCAGGATTAAGGGACACAAACGACTATATATATATATATAAAATAGATAAGCAACAAGGATATACTGGTATAGCACAGTGAATTATATCTATCATCTTATAATAAGGTCTTAACCTATAATGGCATATAATCTGCACAAATGGTGAATTACTATGCTGAACATCTGAAACTACCACAATACTTAATACTTCAAGATAAAAAAAAAAAAAAAAAGAATGAGGTCCAAACCAGATAAAAGATATGAAATTTTATAGAGTCACTGCTTTGTGCATTGGTTTAGGAAAAGTTCTTTTACAACTAGAAAATTTGAACCTTGTTTATTTGAACAATAATTAAAGTATCTACTTTTGTCTTGCTACTTTAAATCCAGAGAGCTACTGTGAGTTCTCCTCAAATCTACTACTGTTCCACGAGCAAGTAACATTTTATCTTAAATTCTGAAAAATTCTATAAATCTTGAAATCTAGTATAATTAGAAAAACCTGAACTATAATGGCTTACAACCCCCAAAATAAGGCAATCATCTAACAGTACATAATAATAGAAAATTGTATGAAAAAGTAAATGGGGGAGAAAGTAAAGCTTTTCCTCACAGTAGAATAAATGTATAAGAAATGATAAAAGAAGAAAAGTCACCATTTAATAAACATCATAATTACTTTTTCAGGCAGGAATCATTAATGGATACCAAAACTGCTAGGCAAAAAAAAGTATAACAAAAAGTATTGTCTCGAAGTATCTCCTTTGTACCAGACACTAATGACAAAGAGGAAAAGAGCGACACTACAATGGAGAAACCTGGCAGCCCTCCTTAACCAGGGGATCACAGTTAACACTGCTAATAAGGGGACAACATTATTACAAACAGGAGCCTCCTGAGAGGAGGAACAAAAAAGGATACAATTTCAGTTCCACTGTATTCTTGCCAAAAAAGAAAAACTTGACTTTAATCATAATCATATAAACCGAAACTGAAGGACATTCGAGAAAATAACAGTCCAGTATTTGTCAAAAGCATTAAAGCCATCAAAGACTGAAGGCTGGGAAACTGCCATAGTCGAGAAGAGGAATAACAATTAAATGCAATGTGTGATCCAAGATTGGATCCTAGATCAGGAAATAAATGTTAGTGAGACAACTGATGAGATATGAATAAGGTTTGCATATTAGTTCATAATATTGAATTAGTTAGTTTTCTGATTTTGATAACTGTGCTGTGATAATTAGAATTCTGGCACTTGGGGAAGCTAGGTGAAGGATCCAGAGAAAAAATCTCTATAGTAATTTCAGGGCTTAATTGAAATTATTTTAGGAGATAAAGAGAAAAATCCAAAATAACTCCAAACTGTACACTATATACACCTCATTATAAGATCCAAGAACATGAAGAAAGAAACAGTTGATTTTATAAACTGATCTTTGAACGTACCCCCAAAGATTGAAAACATTGCTTCGTTCCTATTGCTATTTTGTCACTAAATCATGTCCAACTCTTTTGAAACCCCACAGACTGTAGTCCGCCAGGCTCCTCCATCCATGGAACTTCCTAGGCAAGAATACTGGAGTTCCATGGGACTGTTCAGTTCAGTTAGTCATTCAGTGGTGTCTGACTCTTTGCAACCCCATGAATTGCACCAGGCCAGGCCTCCCTGTCCACCAGCAACTCCCACAGTTTTCTCAAACTCTTGCCCACTAAGTCGCTGATGCCATCCAACCATGTCATCCTCTGTCTTCACCTTCTTCTTCCGCATTCAATCTTTCTTTTCAAATGAGTCAGCTCTTCACATCACGTGGCAAAGTACTGGAGTTTCAGCTTCAGCATCAGTCCTTCCAGTGAACAACTAGGACTGATCTCCTTTAGGATGGACTGGTTGGATCTTGCAGTCCAAGGGACTCTCAAGAGTCTTCTCCAACACCACAGTTCAAAAGCATCAATTCTTCAGTGCTCAACTTTCTTTATAGTCCAACTCTCACATGCATACATGACTACTTGAAAAACTACAACTTTGACCAGACGGACGTTTCTTGGCAAAGTATTGTCTCTGTTTTTTAACATGCTGTCTTGGTTGGTCATAACTGTTCTTCCAAGGAGTAAGCATTTTTTAATTTCATGGCTGCAATCACCATCTGCAGTGATTTTGGAGACCAAAAAAATAAAGTCTGACACTGTTTCTAGTGTTTCCCTGTCTATTTTGCCATGAAGTGATGGAACCAGATGTCATGATCTTAGTTTTCTGAATGTTGAGCTTTAAGCCAACTTTTTCACTCTCCTCTTTCACTTTTATCAAGAGGCTTTTTAGTTCCTCTTCACTTTCTGCCATAAGGGTGGTATCATCTGCATATTAGGTTATTAATATTTCTCCCGACATTCTTGATTCCAGCTTGTTCTTCATCCAACCCATCGTTTCTCATGATGTACTCTGCATGTAAGTTAAATAAGCAGGGTGACAATATACAGCCTTGATGTACTCTTTTTCCTATTTGGAAGCAGTCTGTTGTTCCATGTCCAGTTCTCATTGTTGCTTCCTGTCCTGCATGTAGGTTTCTTAAGACGCAGATCAGCTAGTCTGGCATTCCCATCTCTTTCAGAATTTTCCACAGTTTATTGTGATCCACACAGTCAAAGGCTTTGGCATACTCAATAAAGCAGAAATAGATGTTTTTCTGGAACTCTCTTGCTTTTTCGATGATGCACCGGATGTTGGCAATTTGATCTCTGGTTCCTGTGCCTTTTCTAAAACCAGCTTGAACATCTCAAAGTTCACGGTTCATGTACTGTCGAAGCCTGGCTTGGAGAATTTTGAGTATTACTTTATTAGCGTGTGAGATGAGTGCAACTGTGTAGTAGTTTGAGCGTTCTTTGACCATGGTACTGTACCATGCAACAAATGAAATTTCAATAAATCATTAAAGGGGGAAAATTTTTTTTTCTGATAAAAACAATTTTTACGTGCTTCAAAATGCAATAAATGTTCAATCTCACTAAGAAAATTACTACTGAAAGAATGTTAAAAGCCAGAAGCTAGAAAAACAATAGTAAGTTCTTTCATCTTTTATGCTTATATTTTACACTTCCAAGGATCCTAGAGCTTCTACAACAATGTGCCATAAACTAGGTGTCTTTAAAGACCATCCCCATGAAAAAGAAATGCAAAAAAGCAAAATGGCTGTCTGAGGAGGCCTTACAAATAGCTGTGAAAAGAAGAGCAGCAGAAAGCAAAGAAGAAAAGGATAGATATAAGCATCTGAATGCAGAGTTCCAAAAAATAGCAAGAAGGGTTAAGAAAGCCTTCAATGCGATCAATACAAAGAAATAGAAAAAAACAACAGAATTGGAAAGACTAGAGATCTCTTCAAGAAAATTAAGAGATACCAAGGTAACATGTCATGCAAAGATGGGCTCTATAAAAGACAGAAATGGTATGGACCTAACAGAAGCAGAAGATATTAAGAGGTGGCAAGAATACACAGAGGAACTGTATAAAAAGATCTTCATGACCTGGATAATCACGATGGTGTGATCACTCACCTAAAGCCAGATATCCTGGAATATGAAGTCAAGTGGGCCTTAGAAAGCATCACTACAAACAAAGCTAGTGGAAGTGATGGAATTCCAGTTGGGCTATTTCAAATCCTGAAAGATGATGCTTTGAAAGTACTGCAATCAATATGCCAGCAAATTTCGAAAACTCAGCAGCGGCCACAGGACTGGAAAAGGTCAGTTTTCGTTCCAGTTCCAAAGAAAGGCAATGCCAAAGAATGCTCAAACTATTGCACAATTGCACTCATCTCACACGCTAGTAAAGTAATACTCAAAATTCTCTAAGCCAAGCTTCAGCAACACATGAACCATGAAATTCCAGATATTCAAGCTGGTTCTGGAAAAGGCAGAGGAACCAGAGATCAAATTGCCAACATCTGCTGGATCATGGAAAAAGCAAGAGAGTTCCAGAGAAACATCTATTTGTGCTTTATTGACTATGCCAAAGCCTTTGACTGTGTGGATCACAATGAACTGTGGAAAATTCTGATAGAGATGGAAATACCAGACCACCTAACCTGTCTCTTGAGAAACCTATATGCACGTCAGGAAACAACAGTGAGAACTGGACATAGAACAGACTGGTTCCAAATAAGAAAAGGACTACTACATCAAAGCAGTATATTACCACCCTACTTATTTAACTTATATGCACAGTACATCATGAGCAATGCTGTGCTGGAGGAAGCACAAGCTGGAATCAAGATTGCTGGGGGAAATATCAGTAACTTCAGATATGCAGATGACACCACCCTTATGGCAGAAAGTACACGAACTAAAGAGCCTCTTGATGAAAGTGAAAGAGGAGAGTGAAAAAGTTGGCTTAAATCTCAACATTCAGAAAATGAAGATCATGGCATCCGGTCCCATCACTTCATGGGAAACAGATGGGGAAACAGTGGAAACAATGTCAGACTTTATTTTGGGGGGCTCCAAAAGCACTGCAGATGGTGATTGAAGCCATGGAATTTAAAGACACTTACTCCTTGGAAGGAAAGTTATGACCAACCTAGATAGCATATTCAAAAGCAGAGACATTACTTTGCCAACAAAGTCTGTCTAGTCAAGGCTATGGTTTTTCCAGTAGTCATGTATGGATGTGAGAGGTGGACTGTGAAGAAGGCTGAGTGCCAAAGAATTAATGCTTTTGAACTGTGGTGTTGGAGAAGACTCTTGAGAGTCCCTTGGACTGCAAAGAGATCCAAAAAGTCCATCCTAAAGGAGATCAGCCCTGGGTGTTAATTGGAAGGACTGATGCTGAAGCTTAAACTCCAATACTTTGCCACCTCATGTGAAGAGTTGACTCATTGGAAAAGACTCTGATGCTGGGAAGGATTGGGAGCAGGAGAAGGGGACGACAGAGGATGAGATGGCTGGATGGCATCATTGACTTGATGGACATGAGTTTGGGTAAACTCCGGGAATTGGCGATGGACAGGGAGGCCTGGTGTGCTGCGATTCATGGGGTCACAAAGTTAAGACAGGACTGAGCAACTGAACTGAACTGAAAGGAACAGAAATTTACTCTAGACGGAAGAAGTCCACAATCAAGATGTTGACTGGGCCATGCTCCCTCCAATGCCTCTAGGTGAGGATCCTTTCTTGCCCCTTCCTGCTTCTGGGAATCCCAAGCATTCCTTGGTGTATTACAGTATAACTCCTACCTCTGTCTTCATCTTCACATGGCTATCTTCCCTGTATCCATGAGTCTTTGTACCTTCACGCAGCATTTTTCTTCCTCTGTTCCAATTCTTTCTTTTTATAAGGACATCCATCAAACTGCATTAGGGCTCACTTCCCAGGTGGTGTAGTGATAAAGAATCTGCCTAACTATGCAGGAGATGCAGATTTGATCCCTGGGTCAAGAAGATCCCTTGGAGTAGGACATGGCAACCCACTCCAGTATTCTTGCCTGGGGAATGTTATGGTCAGAGCAGCATGGTAGGCTAAAGTCCATTGGGCTTCAACGGACATGACTGAGCACATTTGTAGATCACAGAATCAGGTAATAAATAGACAAACATGATTACTTCAGATTGTGCAGTGACAGAAGGTGATAAAGTACTTTAAATAGATGGTTTAAAATTTTCTGAGAGGCTAACATTTGAGTAAAGACTTGAGGAATGTTCCAGTGTAACAGTCAATGTAAAATGATTGGAAGTGAAAGTCACTCAGTCGTTTCCAACTGTTTGTCCAACTGTTTGTGATCCCATGGTTTAGTCCATGGAGTTCTCCAGGCCAGAATGGGGTCGCAAAGAGTGAGACACGACTGAGCAACTGAACTGAACTGAAAGGAACAGAAATTTATTCTAGACGGAAGAAGTCCACAAGCTGTTCCCTTCTCCGGGGAGGTCAGCTGTTCCCTTCTCCAGGGGATCATCCCAACCCAGGGCTCGAACCCAGGTCCCCCACATTGCAAGCAGATTCTTTACCAGCTTAGCCACCAGGGAAGCCCAAGCAGAACGACTATTCTTGACAACAAATGAAGGGAAGGTATTTCTTTAGTTATCTGTTATGGTCATGTGGCAATGGTGCAGACAGTTTACAATTTATTAAGCATACCTACTTTAAAACTACAATTCTTACTTTAGAAAAGTCTTTTATTAAATTCTATACATCAAAAAGTTAAGACACTTAACTTTTTATGTTACTTCAAGTTTGAATCATTTAAATCTATATAGTCCCCAATCATACCATGAGTGGTTGCTGATCACAAAAGTTGGATTTCGAAAGACATTTAACTTGGTAATTGTACATTAAGTCAAGACACCATGCTGTTTTCATATAAAATTAATTATACAGTTATAAATTTACTGTTACTAAATATTGTTGTGGTTTAATCACTAAGTCGTGTCCAACTCATTTCAATTCCATGTAGTGTAGACTGATTAGCCTGTGTCGATGGGATTCCCCAGGCAAGAATACTGGAGTGGGCTGCCATTTCATTCTCCAGGAGATCTTCCCAACCCAGGGATTGAACCTGCGTGTCCTGTATTGGCAGACAGATTATTTACCACTGATTATTACTGCCCACCAGAATAAGACCCAGTTTTCCCCAGACCCGGTCCCTCCCATCAGGAAACTTGCACAAGCCTCTCATCCTCATCCATCAGAGTGCAGACAGACTGAAAACCACAATCAGAGAAAAGTGGCCAAACTGATCACAAGGACTACAACCTTGCCTAACTCAGTGCAACTATGTGCCATGCCATGTAGGGCCACCCAAGATAAACGGGTCATGGTGGAGAGTTTTGACAAAACGTGGTCCACTGAAGATGGGAATGGTGAACCACTTCAGTATTCTTGCCTTGAGAACCCCATGAACAGTACAAAATGGCACAAAGATATGTCACTGTAAGATGAAGCCCCAAGACCCGTAGATGTCCACTATGCTACTAAAGTGGACAAATAGCTCCAGAGGGAATGAAGAGACTGAGCCAAAGCAGAAATGCCCAATTATGGATGTGACCGGTGATGGAAGTAAAGTCCAATGCTGTAAAGAGCTGTACTGCACAGGAACACAAATGTTAATTGCATGAATCAAGGTAAATTGGAAGTGGTCAAACAGGAGATGGCAAGCATGAACACTGACATTTTAGGAACCAGGGAACTAAAATGGACTAATTTAACTCAGATGACCATTATATCTACTACTGTGGGCAAGAATCCCTTAGAAGAAATGGAATAGCCCTCATAATCAATAAGACAGTGCAAAACACAGTACATGGATGCAATCTGAAAAACGACAGAATGATCTCTGTTCATTTCCACGGCAAACCATTCAGTATCACAGTAATCCAAGTCCATGCCCCACCCACTAATCCCGAAGAAGCTAAAGTAGAACAGTTCTATGAAAACCTACAAGATCTTCTAGAACTAACACACAAAAAAAGATATCCTATTTATTATAGGGGACTGGGATGCAAAAGTAGGAAATCAAGAGACACCTGGAGTAACAGGCAAGTTTGGCCTTGGAGTACAAAATAAAGCAAGACAAAGGCTAACAGAGTTTTGCCAAGAGAATGCAATGGTCATAGCAAACACTCTTATTCAACAACACAAAAGACGAAACACATGAACATCATCACCAGATGGTCAGTATCAAAATCAGATTCATTATATTCTTTGTAACCAAAGATGGAGAAGCCTTATAAGATCTGCAAAAATAAGACCGGAAGCTGACTGTGGCTAAGATCATGAACTCCTTATTGGAAAATTCAGACTTAAATTGAGGAACGTAGGGGAAAACCGCAAAGCCATTCAGCTATGACCTAAATCAAATCCCTTAAAATAAATACAGTGGAAGTGACAAAGAAATTCAAGGGATTAGGTCTGATAGATAAAGTACCTAAACAACTATGGACAGAAGTTCCTGACATTGTACAGGAGGTAGTGATCAAAATCATTTCCAAGAAACAGAAATGCAAAAAGGCAAAATGGTTGCCTAAGGAGGCCCTACAAATAGCTGAGAAAGGAAGAGAAGTGAAAGGCAAAGGAGAAAGAAAAGATATACCCATCTGAATGCAGAGTTCCAGAAAACAGCCAGGAGAGATAAGAAAGCCTTTTTATATGAACAATGCAAAGAAATAAAGGAAAACAATAGAATGGGAAAGACTAGAGATCTCTGCAAGAAAATTAGAGATACTAATGGACATTTCATGCAAAGATATGCACAATAAAGGAAAGAAATGGCATGAACCTAATAGAAGCAGAAGATATTAAGAAGAGGTAGCAAGAATACACAGAAGTATAGAAAAAAATCTTAATGACCCAGATGACCACAATGGTATGATCACTCACCTAGAGCCAGACATTATGGAGAGTCAAGTCAAGTAGGCCTTAGAAAGCTAGGCCCTCCTAGAATCAAGGCTAGTAGAGGTGATGGAATGCCAGCTGAACTGTTTCAAATCCTAAAAGATTATGCTGTTAAAGGCTATACTCAATATGTTAGCATATTGGCAAAACTCAGCAGTGGTCAAAGGATTCGAAATGGTCAGTTTTCAATCCAATCCCAAAAAGGAGCAATCCCAAAGAATGTTCAAACTACTGCACAGTTGCACTCTTATCACATGATAGCAAAGTAATGCTCAAAATTCTCCAAGAGAGGCGTCAACAGTACATGAACCGAGAATGTTCATGTTCCAGATGTTCAAGCTGAATTTAGAAAAGGCAGAGGAACCAGAGATCAAACTGCCAACCTCTGTGGGATCACTGATAAAGCAAGAGAGTACCAGAAAAACATCTACCTCTGCTTTGTTGACTACTACGCTAAAGCCTTTGACTGTGAATCACAACAAACTGTGGAAAATTCTTAAAGAGATGGGAATATCAGACCACCTTACCTGCCTCCTGAGAAACCTGTATGTAGGTCAAGAAGCAACAGTTAGAACCAGACATGAAACAACAGAATGGTTCAAAACCATTGTTAAGGCTGTATACTGTCATCTTGTTTAACTTCTATGCAGAATACATCATGGGAAATGCCAGCCTAGATGAAGCACAAGCTGGAATCAAGATTGTCAGGAAAAATATCAACAACCTCAGATATGCAGATAATACCACACTTATGGGAGAAAGCAAAGAGGAATTAAAGAGCCTCTTGATGAATGTGAAAGAATGTGAAAAATGCTTTAAAAACTCAACATTTGAAAACAAAGATCATGGCATCTGGTTCCAACACTTCATAGCAAATAGATGGGTAACAATGGAAACAGTGACAAACTTTATTTTCTTGGACTCCAAAATCACTGCAGATGCTGACTACAGCCATGAAATTAAAGGATGCTTGCTCTTTGGAAGAAAATCAATGACAAACCTAGACAGCATACTATAAAGCAGAGACATTACTTTGCCTACAAAGGTCCATATAGTCTAAGTTACAGTTTTCCCCGTGGTCACAGATGGATGTTAAGAGGTGGACAATAAAAGAGGCTGAGAGCGAAAGAATTGATGCCTTTGAACTGTGGTGCTGGAGAAGACTCTTGGGAGTCCCATGGACTGCAAGGAGATCAAACCAGTCAATCCTAAAGGAAATCAACCCTGAATATTCACTGGAAGGACTGATGATGAAGCTGAAGCTGCCATACTTTGGCTACCGGATGCAAAAAGCTGACTCATTGGAAAAGACTTTGATGCTGGGAAAGATTCAAGGTAGGAGAAGGGGACAACAGAGGATGAAACGGTTGGATGGCATCACTGACTTGATGGACATGAGTTTAAGGAAACTCCAGGAGATGATGAAGGACAGGGAAGCCTTTCATGCTGCAGTTCATGGGGTCGCAAAGAGTCAGATACGACTGAGTGACTGAACAACAACAGAATATTATTGCCCATGCCATTCATGGCACCTATTTATAAAACTTGCCTCATTTTATATTTATACATGACTATTTTGAGTTCTATGGGTAAGGCCAAGATCTTGGACATCTTCATACTGAAACATCTCAGCTATGTAGAACTCAGCTGAAAAGTAGGACAAATATTTTCCTATAAACTGAATATTCTTTATTACCTACAGCCTCTCCTAAACCATTACCACTCCTGCCCTCCAAGTATGTACCAGGCAAGAGCACTGGAGTGGGATGCCATTGCCTTCTCCAAATCTTCCTACAGCGTCATTCATCTACTCATTTCCTGATCACCTACCATTGCTCTTCATATTCACTGAACAAGTTTGTATCTTGGTCAGAATTTTGCTTTTGTAAGTTCTACCACCATGGGCAACACCTATCTAAAATCAAAATCTCAAGATTCCTGAACCTTTTCAATTTCAAAGACCTTCACACGTAGCCTCTGGACTTCATCTACCAATTTTATATCGAACACTAAGTTAATTTGACCCAATCTTCCAATATTCGTAACTCTCTCATGCCCACACTATCTTTATTTCCGCTCCTCAATTTTATACATGAAGCCTAGCACTAACCACTGTCTACCTAGTGCCTTTGTCATCTTCTTTCCTTGTGTGGTGGGGTTTCATCGCTAAGTCATGTCCAACTCTTGTGACCCCAGGGGCTATAGCCCACCAGGCTCCTCTGTCCATGAGATTTCCCAGGCAAGAATACTGGAGTGGGTTGCCATTTCCTTCTCCAGGGGATCTTCCTGACCTAAGAATTGGACCCAGGTCTAATGCATTGTTGGTAGATTCTTTACTCAGCTATGAGGGAAGGCAGTAACCCTACATGTGAAAGATCACTTAAACCACTTCCTCAACAACACATTTTTACCACTGGTCCTTCTATAAGATCTGTCACGCAAAAGTCCAAGCCTAAGACAATCACACATAGTATCTTCTCTTAAATATCTAAGGTACTGAACATCTGGAAAAAGGGTCAGATACGAAAATTAATACCATTCTAAACTGTGGTCTACAATTTAATATGGAATCTTAATTCCACTAAAGCAATATTTTTATTTAACCTGGGTAGGTGCCTTTTCTTACTCTCTTTAACAACTACTTCAAAGTTTAATCTTAAGACCGTTTCCCTTGGCCAACCTCCACCCTCCCTGAAGTTTATTAAAAAAAAAAAAAAAAAAAAAATCAGTGATTAAATCGGCCCAACTCTTAGCCTCTCCTTCACTCACTGTCTCTTCTTTAATATTATTTCAGAACATAATTCCTTCTATTGTTTTTGCTCTATTCCCTCATGTCATGATTTCATTCTCTACTTCTCTTTCCCTAAGTCTACAAACCACTCAAGTATCTCCTTATCACTTAAAACAGAAAGACTACAGCTCCCTATCCTTGGTAGGTACCACAGTATCTGTTTTCCTTCTTAGAAAAAGTAAGTTATATTCACTGCTTCCATCTCCTTGCTTCTGGTTTCCCCTTGCAGGTTTCTAAAATCTGATTTTAGCCTTAATTTTCTGCTGAATTACACTTTCAAAACAACCACTTGGAAATATTTTTAGATTATGAAATTATCACTATTTTAAATGCTTCTTAAGGTCATTATCTTTTATAAAGACATACTAAAATACTTACAGATGAATGGTATGTCACAGATTTGCCTCAAATGAATATAGGACTGGTGATACACAGATGAAACACTATTAGCTATGAGTTGGAGCTGGGTTTATTACATATGGGTTTACTATACTCTGTTTATTTCTATATATGGAATCTTCCTTAATAAAACATTTATAATAATAAAGAACACAGATCTATATATTTTAGTATTCTTTTCAACTAGACCATAATTTTTAACCACCACAGAATCCTTTAATCATCAACCTCCCCAAAATCCCCCAATCCATGTCATCATGTGACAATAAAATACTTTAACCTATGGGATGTGATATATCCTTTAGGTGTGTTGGAAAGGTTTAAATGTTGTTTATATCAATTTTTAAAGTACCTGATCATTCGAAAATCTTATTTCAGATTTAACTAATTCTTCCTGTATACATTTCTTTAACTGAAAAATAGTGATTTTCAGCTCTTATGACAGTCCATAAATTGAGCATCTCTTCTCTACAGTACCTCTTGTCTTTCAAAAAAAAAATTAATTAATTAAAATTTAAAATTGTTTTTCCTCCAAATTGCTCATCTCATCTCACAGAGTTCATCCTGTCACCCAAGCTGAAAATCAGAATCCCTGAGATCAGCCTTGATTCCTCGTTAAAATCTTGCCCATTTTACCAGCAAAATGTATCTTAAATCCAACTTTAATCTCTCTAATCCTCCTCACAATGCCCTAATAAAGGCCCTCATTGTCCCCATGAGTATCTCAATAGTTTCCTACTCTTCATGTTTCCTTCAATTCAATATACCATCCTAGAGCCAGACTGATTTGTTTAATAATACCGGATCAGTTTAAAATCTTTCAAATAAATCCCTACCATTTCTAAGGTGAAACTCAAGTTCCTAAGCATAAACAAAAATTGTAATGATCAGGTTCCTTCCTAGATTCACTTCAAAACTTTCCCTGACATTTTATAATACTACTCTGATACTACTAAATTACTTGCAGTTTCAATGCAAATACTTTTCTGTTTTACACTTTCATGACTTTGTTCATGCTATTTCCTCCCTCGAACATTCTATTTACCATTTTGTGTGTTAAATTAAGAGTCCAGTGTGAGTTAATAAAGACTTTAATAAGGAAGCTAAAGAATCAGGGGAAAATGAATAACTTGTTTTTATACCAAAAACCTGAATAATAATAATAAACTAGGATTTCAAAGCCCATATTAACAACACAAAAATTCTAAGTTATGTATAGGATTTCCTGAAATGACAATCCACTCCACTATCCTTTCCTGGGAAATCCCATGAACAGAGGAGTCTGGCAGGCTACATACAGTCTATGGCGTTGCAGTAGAGTCAGACTCGGCAATGAAACAACAGCAGCAACATAGGACTCCCTGATGGCACAATGGATAAGAATCCGCCACCAAGGCAGGTAACACAAGTTTAATCTGTGGTCTGGGAAGACTCCACATGCCTTGAAGCAAATAAGCCTGTGCAGTACAACTCCTGAACCTCTGGAGCCTGTTTTCTGCAACAGGAGAAGCAACTGTACTAAACCTGTGTACCACAAGAGTAGCTGTCACTCACCACAACAAGAGAAAGCCCACGTGCAGCAACAAAGACCTATCACAGCCAAATAAATAAGCAAAAATTTTAAAGGTATAAACTTATCAAAACACACAAGATATATATGAAAACACTCAACTCTTATGAAGTTCATTTTTAAAGACTTGACTAATGATTATCTCTATTTAGTGAGGTTATGAACAACTTTTATTCCCTGTTTTTGCTTCTCTGTACTTTCTATAACCATTACATATACAATAAGAGTAATAATTTTTCATTGAAATAGGTAATTCACAATGTTAACTATACTTCAATTAAAAAAAACAATGTGTTAGTTTCAGGTGTATAGCAAAGTGATTCAGATATATATATCACATATATAAGTTCACATCTCAGTTCCAAATCTGCAATGGTCCCTGAGGTACCTCCATAAAACCCGGACCTCTACGGAAACTAACAGTGAGGGGAAGAGCCTGTGAGGGAGGAGAATGAATATTTATGACCACCTTCAATTCCAGCACTTCAACAGAGGTAACACCCAAAATAAGGCAAGTGATTCAGAACAAAAGGGAACAGATTAATAAGAACATCCCCTTTTAACCAGGAAAACATCACAGATATAAGCAGAAAGATCACAGGAAGGTCTCAGAAGAAAACAGCAGCAGGCATGAGACCAGTATACAATCTTAACAAGGATAAATAAGTAGATTTGACTTCATGGAAACCAAAACTTTGCACATCAATACAAACAAGGAAGCTAGGAAACAAACCATAAAAAACCAAAGTGTCCAAATTAACAGAGTTGTTAACTTACAGAAACAGGGAAACTAGTAACACTAGGCAAGCAAACTAGTAAAGGATAAAACTACAGAGGAAATCTGGCTAATGCACTTGCAGAAAAATTCTTGGTATCATCAGTGAGACAGATTTCACTATTCTTTTAAATTATTATATTTCTCTTGACTAATAGTGAAGTTAAATATTCTCCCCTCAAAAACATACTTTAAGTATCAATACTCGACAATGACAAGGTAAAATGACATTGTGACATATTTCTGGTATTACTTTACCTTAAGAAACTTAAAACTCATTCTATAAAGTTGAGAGGACTACAAACATGCCCACTGTCACTGACAGTATTTAACCATGGTAAAGGTCCTGGCCAATGCTATATGAAAAGAGAAAAAGGAGAGAGAGGAAAGGAGAAAGAATGAGAAAATATAAACCAAGAGAAAAAATCATCAACACAGACAAATAATTAGAATCTACAGAATTTAAAGAGTCCAGCAGTACTGCCAGAGAATTCCAGAAAAACATCTACCTATGCTTTATTGACTACAACAGTCTTTGACTGTGTGGATCACAACAAATTGTGGAAAATACTTAAAGAGATGGGAATACCAGACCACCTTACCTGCCTCCTGAGAAATCTGTATGCAGGTCAAGAAGCAGAACTAGACATAGAACAGACTGGTTCCAAACTGGGAAAGGAGTTCATCAAGGCTGTACATTGTCACCCTGCTTATTTAACTTCTATGCAGAGTACATCATGAGAAATCCTGGGCTGGATGAAGCATAAACTGGAATCAAGATTCCAGGGAGAAATATCAATAACTTGAGATATGCATATGATACCACCTTTATGGCAGAAAGCCAAGAGGAAATAAAGAGCCTCTTGATGAAAGTGAAAGAAGAGAGTGAAAAAGCTAACTTAAAACTCGACATTCAAAAAACAAAGATCATGGCATCCAGAATCATCACTTCATAGCAAACAGATGGGGAAACAGTGGAAACAGTGGCAGACTCTATTTTGGGGGGCTCCAAAATCACTGCAGATGGTGACTGCACCCATGAAATTAAAAGACGCTTGCTCCTTGGAAGAAAAGTTACAACCAATCTAGACAGCATATTAAAAAGCAGAGGTATTACTTTGCCTACAAAGGTTGATCTAGTCAAAGCTATGGGTTTTCCAGTAGTCATGTATGGATGTTAGATTGGGACTAGAAAGAAAGCTAAGTGCCAAAGAATTGATGCTTTTGAACTGTGGTGTTGGAAAAGACTCTTGAGAGTCCCTTCAACTGCAAGGAGATCCAACCAGTCCATCCTAAAGGAAATCAGTCCTGAATATTCTTTGGAAAGACTGATGCTGAAGCTCCAATATTTGGCCACCTGATGCAAAGAACTGATTAGTAAAGACTGATGCTGGGAAAGACTGAAGGCGGGAGGAGAAGGGGATGACAGAGGATGAGATGGTTGGATGGCATCACCAACTCAACAGACATGAATTTGAGTAAGAAAGCCTGGTGTGCTGCAGTCCATGGAGTTACAAAGAGTGGGACACAACTGGGCAACTCAATTGAACTGGGCAGTATTGCCAGATACAATGTAATAGAACATCCATACCGTTTCCAACTAAAAAATAAATTACACAATTTACAATGGAAACAACAAAAAACATATATCTACCCTGAGTTTCTTAACTCATCATTTTCTGACATAGAGAGCTAGATAACCATTGTTGTGGGTGTTACTGTGTGCACTGTAGGATGTTTAGCAACATCCCTGTCTTCTATTCATGAGATGCAGGAGCATCTCCCAAATTATCTCCAAGACAAAAATGTCACCAGAAAAGGCAAATGGTTCCTGGGGGACACAAAATGACCTTGACTAAAAATTAGTAATCAAAAATAATGAGATTAAGGAGAAAGAAAATAAAATCTAATTTTAGTAAAATGCATGAAAAGTTTTGATCAATGGAGAGTCACTCCACACTCTTGGATGTATCAAATATACCAATTCAATGGAATTTCCTCCTATATTCTAGCTGGATTTTCTTACTTTGGAAACAGTAAGCCACTTCATGTAGCATCTAGTCTGTGCGAGCCACTAATGTAACACTTCACACATATTCACAAATTTAATCCTCAAAAGGGCAGGAAATTTCTCTTAACTTCATTTCACAAATTACAAAACTGAAGCAGTCAGTTGTCAAGCAAGCCCAGGGTCACAGAATTACTACCTGACAGAGCCAGGATTCACCCCAAGCTGAATGGGTCCAAAATGCACACTCTTAACCACTTCACTTGGAGAAGGCGATGGCACCCCACTCCAGTACTCTTGCCTGGAAAATCCTGTGGACAGAGGTGTCTGGTAGGCTGCAGTCAGTGGGGTCGCTAAGGGTCAGACACAACTGAGCGACTTCTCTTTCACTTTTCACTTTCACGCATTGGAGAAGGAAATAGCAACCCACTCCAGTGTTCTTCCCTGGAGAATCCTAGGGACAGCGGAGTCTGGTGGGCTGCCATCTATGGGGTCACACAGAGTCGGACACAACTGAAGCGACTTACCAGCAACCACTTCACTATCCTATCTGGCAAAATACACAAAAACAACCCTTTCAGTCTTTCAGAAAGACTGAAATGAAATGCCTGGAAAACAAGTACACTCCCAGAACCTGGAAGCAACTGGCTCTTTCTTACTAATATTGAAAAAACTGACCATATCAGGAATTTATCAATAGTGGAAAACCCGGAATCTTCATGAACTCCTGGTAGCAGTATACACTAATACAAGAATAATCTAGGTTTAGTAAAACAGAGTATATACACACATAACTAAGGAATTCAAATATTGAAAATATATCCATAAGTGGATGTGTATCAGTTCAGTCACTTAGTCGTGTCCGACTCTTTCCGATCCCATGAACTGCAGCACACCAGGCCTCTCTGTCCATCACCAACTCCCAGAGTTTACCCAAACTCACGTCCCTTGAGTCCGTGATGCCATCTAACAATCTCATCCTCTACTGTCTCCTTCTCCTGCCTTCAATGTTTCCCAACATCAGGGTTTTTTCAAATGAGTAAGCTCTTCGCATCAGGTGGCAAAAATATTGACGTTTCACCTTCAACATCATTCCTTTCAACGAACACCCAGGATTGATTTCCTTTAGGATGGACTAGTTGGATCTCCTTGTAGTCAAAGGGACTCTCAAGAGTCTTCTCCAACAGTACAGTTCAAAAGCATCAATTCTTCAGCACTCAGCTTTCTTTATAGTCCACCTCTCACATCCACAAATGACTACTGGAAAAACCATAGACTTTACTAAATGGACCTTTGTTGGCAAAATAATGTCTCTGCTTTTGAATAAGCTGTCTAGGTTGGTCATAACGTTCCTTCCAAGGAGTAAGCGTCTTTTAATTTCATAGATGCAGTCACCATCAGCAGTAATTTTGGAGCCCCCCAAAATAAAGTCTCACACTGTTTCCACTGTGTCCCCATCTATTTCCCATGAGGTGATGTGACCAGATGTCATGATCTTCATTTTCTGAATGTGGAACTTTAAGCCAATTTTTCCGCTCTCACGTTCATCAAGAGGCTCAATCTTTAGTTCTTCTTCACTTTCTGTCTGTCCTAAGAGTGGTGTCATCTGTATATCTGAGGTTATTGATATTTCTGACAGCAATGTTGATTCCAGCTTGAGCTTCTTCCAGGCCAGCGTTTCCCATGATGTACTCTGCATAGAAGTTAAATAAGCAGGGTGATAATGTACAGCCTTGATGTACTCCTTTTCCTATTTGGAACCAGTCTGTTGTTCCATGTCCAGTTCT